>OZ022247.1:21494861-21592659 GCA_963978895.1 Erpobdella octoculata | reverse complement strand
ATATATATATATACTAGCGGGGTTACCCGGCGTTGCCCGGGTTTTTTTAGAGGTTTTTCTAATGTTTGTCTCTCTCGCTCCCGTTTCCTTCTCCACTTTCCCGTTTTCGTCGCGTTCCCGGTCGCTTTTCCGCTCTCGGTCGTTTTCCAGCTCCCGTTCGCTTTCCCGCTCAGAAGTTTTGTTATCGATTTTCTCTTTTGCTCGCGTTTCCTTCCAAGCTTGCTCTCCCGATTCCAGTCGCTTTCCGCGTTCCCGGTCGCTTTCCCCGTTCCCGGTCGCTTTCCCGTTCCCGGTCGCTTTCCCCGTTCCCGGGCTTTTCCGTTCCCGGTCGCTTTCCCGTTCCCGGTCGCTTTCCCGTTCCCGGTCGCTTTCCCGTTCCCGCTCACGCTTGCTCTCCCCGTTCCCGGTCATGCTTGCTCTCCCATTCCCGGTCACGGTTGCTCTCCCGTTCATGCTCATTTTTTCTTTTCCATTCTTTCATAACTTCTGTTAGCCTATAAAACGTAAAATATAATTTGCTAAGACTATATATATATATATATATATGAATGTTTGTGGGTTAGTTTGTCTATTATAGAAACGGAAAGCGACCCGGAACGGACAGCGAGCGGGAACGGAAAAGCAAGCGTGAGCGGGAATGGGAGAGCAAACGTGAGCGGGAAAGCGACCGGGAGTGGTAAAGCGACCGGGAGCGGGAAAGCGACCGGGAGCGGGGAAAGCGACCGGAGCGGGAAAACGACCGAAAACGGGAAAGCGAACGGGAGTGGGAAAGCAGGTGGGAAAGGAAACGGGAGAGAAAGAGACAAACATTAGAAAAACCTCTAAAAAACCCGGGCAACGCCGGGTATCTCCGCTAGTACATACATAAACCACACACACAGACACACATACATGCACATACACATACATACATACACACATACATACGCACATACATATATATATAGTTCCCGCTCTCTCACCCGCTCCGCTCCGCTCATTTTGTGACGGATTTCAAATTTTTTTTTTTATTTGACTTTCCCCTTGACTCTCAAGGTTGTGTGAAAATTTCATTACGATCGGATGAATGGTGTAGCAATGCCTAAAGGACATTAATATATATACAAACATTCCATTTTTTATATATATAGATATTTCCACGTCACACATGCAAGTAAAATGTGTATATAATAAATAAATACACGTACACACATACCGATGTTAACCGGTGAAAGTAGCAAGAACGAGGACTTAATCACAGATGTCACAATGTAGAATGCTGGTAATTATTCATTGCGTTTGTGTTGTGAGAAATTATGTTATCCAGAATACGCGACTCTTGATAACGGCGGCTGCCATTCAATTTCCGCTAACGACCTAAAAGTTAATCGAAAAATAACTTTCTCTTTCCAGCTATAAAGGTTGGCATTCTTTTTTTGTTGTTGTTGTTGACCTTTCCTTTCTGCGTGGTCTTGTTTCTCTGAATTTCTCCAGTCGGTTTCGTCAGCTGATTTATATCAGCTGAGCGAATAGTCGTTAATTTAAGGTTAAAACAGAGGTGGATATCGGTTGGGTTAACACATAACCCATGGGTTGGATTGGGTTGGGGTTAGGTCTAATTTTTCTGACATATGCGTGGGTTGGGCTGAATTAAAAAAATTGATAAAACATTTTAACTGTTGGTTGGGTTGAGTTGGGTTTGAAATTTTACTTTTCAGGTGAGTCAGGTTGGGTTGAGAAAGTGGTGCGATTGGGTCACCCAAAATAGACCCATGTCCACCAAGGTCATCATTTCAGCAAAACCTTAGGGAGGCAACTTGTTTTGAGGACCCACCAAGTTTTTACAATATCGAAATTTTTCGAAACCTCTTTATTTTTTCTCCTAAAAAACCTGATGACCGGGAGGAGGGTAGTTGGAGCTACTTTTCCAAAAAATTTCGAAACCTTCTTCTTATTTTTTATCACAAAAAACCTGATGATGGGGGGTTTATTCAGAGCAAACGTTTTATTTTTTCTCACACATCTTTTTAGGGGTCCAGTACAATGTCACAGAGAGTCCACTTCCCCATCATAGGGAACCCGCCTACCTTTACAAAAGGCCCACACAAACATCTCAAACGCTTATGGAAATAATTAATATCTTTTGTGGGCCCAAAACTATCTCAAGGGGTCTACTCAAAAGTCAGGGAAGGCAATAGCCCCCATGCGCTCCCCAATTGGCGTCCCTGATGTCCACCTCTGAGACAAACCAATTCACGAGCTATTAACATCTAAGAATACGTTATATAAGTAGATGTCGAAAACAGGGGCGGATAAAGAATTCCGAGAACAGGGGGGCGACATGCATTTGCACAAAGGAAGTGTACAATGTAAATCTTCACTTTAACAACATTATTTTCAGAGGCGTAGCTAGGGCAAGGAGAACGCATGTCCCGGTCGCCATTTTGATGGAGCATTAAAAGACAAAATTTTTGGAAAAAGTAACACGTCTACTCCCCAGTTAAAGATAAAAGTACAAAAGTACCCACCTATATGATGTCTTGGAAGATTTTTGGAAGAAGTACCTGTGACTCTACTATACATATTCTTTTATTCACAGCTAGCGGAGTACCCGGCGTTGCTCGGGATTTTCAGAGGTTTTTCTAATGTTTGTCTCTCTCGCTCCCGTTTCCTTTCCCGCTTGATCTCCCGCTCTCAGTCGCTTTCCCGCTCCCGGTCGCTTTCCCGCTCCCGGTCGCTTTCCCGCTCCCGGCCGTTTTCTAGCTCTCGTTCGCTTTTCCGCTTCCGGTCGCTTTCCCGATCCCGGACGCTTTCCCGCTTTTGGTCGCTTTACCATTCCCGATCGCTTTACCTTTCCCGCTCGCTTTACTTTTCCCGCTCGCTTTTTGCTCTCATTGCTTTTTTTGTTCCCTCTTGCTTTCCCGTTTCCGCTCATTTTCTAATTCCAGTTTCCGCTCGCTCTCCCGCTCCGCTCCGCTCTTTCTGTGCCCAATTTTAATTTTTTTTCACTATAATTGCCTCTTAAGCTTGTGTGAAAATTGCATTACGATCGGATGAATGGTGTAGCAATGCATAAAGGACTTATATACTTACATAATCTTATATAGATTAAAAAATTTGACTAAAAAGTCACCTATTGAAATTTTTTGAGAATTAGTGTACACAGGCATGGGGTTATAAATATCATCTGAGACTCAGACTGAGAGCAATGATCCTTCGATTCTTTTAT
The DNA here is from genome assembly GCA_963978895.1 of Erpobdella octoculata. Taxonomy (NCBI): domain Eukaryota; kingdom Metazoa; phylum Annelida; class Clitellata; order Hirudinida; family Erpobdellidae; genus Erpobdella; species Erpobdella octoculata. Next base: position 21,589,451 of record OZ022247.1, on the reverse strand, counting down.
CGACGCTTTATTACAAATTATATTTTATTTAAAATTAATTCAATATTAATTTATTGTAATTTGATGTTTTAAATAAATAAACTGAAAAAAAATTAAAAAATTAAAGTGAAGCGCAAAGCTATTTGGTTAATGTTTTTTCTATTTGCCTTTTAAATTTTTCATATCAAAATAAAAATTACCCGCCTACTTCAAGCAATTCCGCCGTCAACTTTTTTAGTTTTTGATTTTGTAAAAAAATTTTTGTTCATGGAGAAAACAAATGCTAAAGAAGTTTTAGTGACATTTGTTGGAGCTAATAATGTGGTGGAGCACATTTTGTCTATTAAAGAAAAAAAAACTTTAGCTACGCCAAGTAAGTTAGAAACGCTATTTTACCTTTGTCCTTTACCTTTACCCGTGGTTTATATTTTAGTTTTTAAAGCGCAGAATTAATAATTAGAGCGATTTATTTATTTTGTGATGAATTAAATGTTTTGAAGCGTTAGACTTGTTTTAATGTTTCTATAATTTTATATTCTAGAAAAGAAAATCCAAGCAAAGTCAGTTCAAGCACCAGAAAGTAAAAATGTAGAAGAAATTATTTGTGAAGTTACAGACATCAAGCATTCTGATGGCCCAAGTGGTATAATATTTGACTTTTATTGGTTGATCATGATTTTGACTGTCGGATATAATATTATTCATTATTATGTAACTTTAATTTTGTTTTGCCTTGTCTTATTATTAGCTTAGCTTGTTTGCTTATTATACTAAAATTAAAGTTTAATTAATACATTTTAAACAGGGTTATGTGCTCAAGAAGATGAAATGTCAGGCAAAGATATGTTCACTTTCAGAACTCTCAAGAAACAGCCACAGCTTTTGAGAAGAAGTAATTTCTTATTAATAAATCTTAAATTATTAGTTTGATTTTATTTTATAAACAAATTTTATAGCATTCACTTGATATATCATCTATTTAATAATAATTTATATTTTATAACTTAGTACATACAACTTATAATAAATAATAATTATTACAAGACTTTACTCAAGTTATTATCTGCAACTTGTTATATTTTATTTATTTTCATTGAATTATTTAGATATTAATAATACAACAGCAAAAATGTGTCAATTATGATCTATATATCGATGACATAAAATTGTATATTCTCTTTATTTCATTTATACATTTAATAAAAAGCATCTCAGATGCTGACCATGGATATGACACCAAGGAGGCTGTCAAAGGTTGGATTTTCCTTTGAAACCCCGTTGAAGAACTCAAGAACTTCTTCAGCCTTCGAGGAAGGAACGCCGAGATCAATTCTGAAAAAAACTCCGTCTGCCAGAAATATATTGAGTGAGCACATTTTAAATAGTATTTAATTTTATTTCTATTTTAATGTTGAAAATTATTGCACAACTTATTTTTTAATGATTATTTTCTGTTAACTTTAATTTATTTTCCGTTAACTTTAATTGTTTTAAAGTTATTTTAAAAAAATCAGCGTATTTTTAATTTTATTGCTCGGTTCCTGATCAATCATTAAACTTCCCCTTCACGCAGACAACCCTGCAGAAGTGACCGAAAAGCCTGCCCCGAAAACCCCATCCGCCCTGCCTACTACCTCTTTGGACCCGGAACATCCCCTAGCTGTAGTTTCGACTCCGAAGAGCAGGAAAAGGAATGCTCCTCGAAAGACACCTACCAGGCTGTGGAGACGCAATAATGCTGAAGGTTGTTGCTAATGGAGATGTGGTGGAATGACTGACAGTTTGAATGGTGCGTGCATGCGTGCTCGTAGACAAATTACATGCTCACATCTTTTACTACTTGGCATTTTAATTAACGCAAATCTCGATCTTCGTTCAGCCGCGGATAAATCATCGTCGGATTCAGACAGCGGAGATTCTTCGACTTCGGACGATGACGGTGGTGATGATGATGACGACGGCAGTGTAAAAGATTCTAAACGATCGAGTCAGAAGAAAAAAGTTCAGTCGACTCCGAAAACCCCGGTGGGATCGTCCAAGAAAACTCCTTCCTCTTGGAAGAAGTTGGATTTTGGTGGTTCTACGTCTTCCAAGCAGAAGCAACAAGGAGATTCTGTGAACAAGACACCGAGGAAGAAGAAAATCGAAGAATGCGATGTTGTGACTGAGGTTTGTGGATGTTACGAAATATGTTTCAATATGATAATTTACGATAATTTATTTTCATTTTAATGTATTTCGTGTTTTTTTAAATATATAACGAATAAATCTGCTGTTTCGCGGACGGCGTTTTAGTTTTTGATTGCCTGTTGGTTCGAATGCTAACTGTTACTAGCAGCTGTTTTTATCCAACTCGTGTGTTGTTCGATGCAGAAAACATCGGCAGAATCTTATTTCGTCACTCACCACTCCTCGAAAGCGACCACCTCCGATAGGACTCTCGCCAAGATGGAAGTTCCCAACTTGGACCCGTCCGAGATCGTGCGCATCATGTCGGAGGTCGAGTTTTTGTACGAAGAAGAAAGAGCTTCGATTTATCGGAAACATTTCCAGCTTTTCGATCGATGGATTTTCTACATGAGGCACGTTTTGTTGTAGCTTTACGTCGAGATAGCACACGAAGTGATCGAGACAACAAACTGTTGAGCTATTTATGCAAATCAAATAATCGTTTGTATTAAAAGTTATTTTTGTTTTAATCCTATTCTTGACAGTCAAGGTTTCAACATTCTTCTGCACGGGTTGGGATCGAAAATGAAACTCATCGATAAATTTCGGAGCCAACTCCTCGCGGAATTTCCCCACGTCGTCGTGAACGGATTCTTTCCCGGCATCTTACTGAAATCCGTTAGTCACAATAATTCTTATTTTCGTGCGTTGGATTGGTGATTGTTTTTTTAGATGTTTCATCTGTCGTTGAAGTTATGAATAAACATTTAGTAGCTTAATGATTAAGAGTTTGCTTGTTGGTCGGTTGGTGGCACGGCAGTTTGAATCTCAATGATTGCCAATATTTGAAAGAGTCAGGAGCTTAAGAGTAAGGAAAAGTGGTGCTACACTATCTCCAAAGAATTTCAAATCTCCGCTGTAATTTCTTCTAAGTTCATTAATGAGATTCAATGCTTGTATCTTTTTCTTTCCTGTATTAACAATGCAACGTTTTGTGGGCTTGCCGCAGTTTTCGGTTTCATAGAGATTCATCTACTTGGAATGCCTCTCTCAATTTCTCCATGCAGGTCATGTCATCAATATCGGAGGCTCTGACCGGCAATCCTTCCGTGCCGCTTAATGCTGCCGATCAGATCAGTCATATCAGGAAGTTGTTCCGCGATGAAGGTTGGTTGAAATCTTGGAGTGTCTTAACGTGTTTTCTTACGGAATTTTATGTACGACATTTTATAGTTTTCAATGCTAAGATAATATGTCCTTACCTATATGATTACGAAACAATTTGCTATTATAGACTTGCATGTTATTATATCAATATAATTTGATATGTAATCTAGTTTTGTGTAATCTGTTAATGATGTATAATCTGATATTTTATTTTATCCGATATTTCTATCATAATCAACTATAATAAATACATTCTGAAAAATATAGAAATGACGTTAACGATTATATTGATATAATCAAAATAAACCGAATTGATAATTCAGGAAATCCGGATTTCTTCCTTATCGTGCATAACATAGACGGGATTGGACTACGACAGGAGAAAATTCAACAGTCGTTGAGTCTTCTGTGCCAGATTGAAGGCTTCCATCTCGTTGCCAGTATCGACCACATCAATGCTCCGCTGCGTTGGTTTATGGAGTGTTTTTTCGTAGAATTTAGTTGTTTTTTGGTTTAAGTTTGTTGGTCATAATCCCACATGTCTGTTGGTTTACTGAGTGTTTTCATAGAATTTTGTTGTATCTGATGGTTCTGTTTGGTTTGAGTTTTTTTTATGTTGTCATGCCGACTTGTCAAAGGGGTTGAAGTGTGATATAAAAAGAGCGATGAACAAATAAATATTGCCATACTATGAAATGATTGATTCATCAAAATTGAAGTTTTTTAAATTTTCTGCTGCTGCATTACAGTAAGTAAATTGATTAATATATTAAATAGTATATAATATTTGTACAAAAATATTGGATGAATTTAAATGTTTAAAATGCTGTAATGGTGCTAATAATATTTGTTGTTTGATCATGAGAGTTGTTGTGAAATCTGCGTGCCTTCAGTTTGTTTGACTAACCAAAAGTGACCCGATGATTTTTCACAGTGTGGGATCACAGCAAGTCGAGTCGATTCAATTGGTTGTGGCACGAGACGACCACGTACGAAGATTATGTGGAGGAAACCTCGTACGAGAATTTAATCCTCGTAAAACAATCCGGCTCGCTGGCTCTCAGTTCGCTTGCTCACGTCATGAAAAGTCTCACTCCCAATGCGAAAGGAATCTTCTTTCTGCTTGCGAAATATCAACTTGACTCCAAGGATGAGCCTGGTTATCAAGGTTGTTTGAAATGATAAAATTAAATAAATGATTTTAATAATGATGAAGTAATAGTTAAATAAATTATTTTAATATAGATGAAATAATAGTTAAATAAATAATTTTAACATAGGTGAAATAAATTAAATACATTATTTTAATATAGATGAAATAATAGTTAAATAAATCATTTTAATATAGATGAAATAATAGTTAAATGAATCATTTTAATATAGATGAAATAATCGTTAAATAAATAACTTTAATATAGATGAAATAATAGTTAAATAAATGATTTTAATATAGATGAAATAATAGTTAAATAAATGATTGAAATGTTTTAATTTAATTTATTACATCGTTGAGGTTTTGCAGTCAGGAAAGTTACTATTTTCAACTGTTACTTTATAAACGTTATGAAACAAATACCTTCATTCAATTGCAAATGAAGGCAATTATTGTATTTAATTGCATACAAGTTTGAGTTACTAGTGAGAGTATTTTCGGAATTTATGAGAAAGATGTTGTTTGCATATTTATAACTTGTGTTTATATTTTTTTCAGGTTTCGCTTTTCCAGATCTTTATCAGAGATGCAGAGAAGCATTCCTCGTTAATTCCGAACAAACTTTGAGAGCTCAACTCGTTGAGTTCAGAGATCACAAACTTGTCCGAACCAAAACAGTAAGCTCTCCCCGTTGCGATCGTCGTTATGCTTTGTGACTTAAAAAATTCAAAACATATAAATTTAAATTAGCATTTCGTCCAATGTATTTAATTCCTTTAATGACCCGAACTGATTTTATTCCACTCCAGGGTTCCGACGGAATAGAGTACGTCGTCATAACACTCGAGGATTCGACGTTGACGACTTTCATGGAACAGCAGGAGCAGCAACGGCAATGAAGATTTTTTTCCGACGTCAAGAAGAAATATAATCTGCTGTGCATGTGCATGTGTAGAAAATGTTGTGATGAATTTATTTTGCGCATTCCAAGCAGATTTTCGTGTTCGAATTTATTTTCATATTAGTATTGTGCTTGGTGTTCGTGCCTCCGTTGAAACGTGAAGTGACAGCGGCGGCCATTGTAACTTAACTGTTTCGAGTATTTTTCATTTTCATTATCAAGATATTTAATTCAATACAATTTGTCATTCAAACTTTTTTGACGTAGATGTTACTTATTTGTAGAGAAGAAATTTTTACAAGCACGTTTTCAACTTGAATTGGGAGGACATTTTGTTAAGTGTATATTTTTAAATATTTTTATTATTATACATGAACAAAGCACTAGGTGTCAAGTTTCTGAGACCCGACGTGGAACGTAATTTGTAATTTGTTATAAGTTTTTTTTTGGAAAAAGATAGGTAGGACCAAATAAGTGTTTGCAACTATTTTTCATCTCGGCGGAACTAAAGAAGGTAGCAGCAACTACAGGAGAATGGGGTTTTTGGTTGGAAAAGTCCAGCCAATAAGAATGTATATTATAAGCTACTTTGTGCAACTTTTTGCTTGAAGATGCTGAAAATAACAATTTAAAATCTAGACCTTATTCGAAAATATGAATAGTGGCTGTAGTCGAAAGGCAGTATTCTTAATTTCTATATTTTTGCATAGTGGTCTATGTAAAAAATAATTATATAAACACTTATTCTACGTTGACAATAATAAATGTTTAGTTTTAAGACAAATATTTTTTTTAACCAAATTTGGCTTTTTCTAGTTTGGCTACTCTGTCAACATCAAAATTGACCTAAATATAACACTGGAAAAATGTGGCTGAAATAATAAACTAATAAACAAAATGTCGCGGAACAGGGTGGTTGGGCGCATTGTTATACAGCATGATTGGGATGAAGTTGTGAGGTAATATAGGTTAATTTTTGGTAAAGGGAATTGATTGTTTTGTTTATGTGGCGCTTGATTTATTCTTGCTAATTATTAGCAGGTTTTTAATTAGCATCAAATTCTAATATTTAATAAATATACTAATAAACTAATATAACTATGTAAATTTTATCACTATTCTGTATTGTATGTATAATAACTCTGTTGTTGTTAGATTTGTTAAAATATTATGTTTTAGTTTAAAATTTATACTAATTTATAGGCAAGCCTTTTGGACAGGGCTTGAAAGAGTGATTAGTTTTAGTTTTAGCTGAATAACTAATAATAAATTCTATTGGTATTGACTCTTTCAATCATAAGCAAAGTTGATGAATTGCTTCATTAGATAGTGCATTAAAATTTTATTACATGAACACACGGAACAACAATTAAAAAATTTATAGGATCCGGGGCACCAAAATATGGACTAGCTACAAGAAACATGGTAGGGTTTTTTTTGTAATAGAAGAATGAATTACTTTATTTTTCTAGTTTAATTTTTTTTACCAATATTAATATCATACTTGGCTCATGTTACTTATCACACATGTGTGGCTTACCTGTGCAGATGTGCAGACTGTTCGTGGCAAGTTGAAATGTGCTGTTGGAGATGGCAATACTGAGATGTTCTTGGGAGAAGAAGGTTTCGATGGAAAAGTTTTAAGCAAGGTTTGAAGATTGAAACTATTTTAAATGGCATTTTTAATTAGATTTATTTAATAATTTAATTCATTACAAATTATTTTGAAAATTTCAACAGGGTTTCATTCAACTTTCTTACAAAAATGAAGATGTTGCAGTAGAAGTGAAAGTCTTAGCTGCCGGAAAAGTATTTTCCAGGATTCATAAGCCTAACAAAATTGTGAGCATATTTTAACTCATCCTTAGGGCTGACACTGAACAATTGCATAATTTACATTTATTACACTTCTGTACGCACTAATTTCATCAACTGCTATCTCTGCTGACCACCGTGGCCACAATGTTATGCTAAATTGCTGACATGCATACATACATCGGAAATTATGTATATATATAAAGATCAATTCAAATGTTTTTAAACTCACAATGGTTTTGGAGGAGTTTCTTATTCACAGCCCATTACTGAGCTATGAACTGTTTTTTTTAGCCAAGAAGAATAATTTTATTTGCTTTTTTCTTATTATATGTCTACTGGGCAGTGAGTACCTACAGCCATTTACAAAATGGTCTCTCGGCAGCACCATATGTATAGTTATCTTTTTATCACTTAATGTGGGAAATATCAAGTTAATTGAACTCAGTACTATTGAATGTTTTAGAAGCAACTAGCAACCCTATAATATCCATTATATTAGTCTTGAATTCCACCTGATGGATTTGTGCACCTTTTAAAGACTGTCAGACTTTCATTTCATTTCTTTTTAAGCATTTTCTTTCACTGAAAACATTTCACAGGTCAATTCACTCGACGTTACGAGAGGTGGAATCGGAGTTTCTTGCGACGGAGATGAAAACGTTTTCGTCTGGATGTCGGAAAATGGCGACGTTCTGGTGAGGAGTAATTAATCGTAATAATATTTTGTTTATTATGAAATTAAATAGTACTTTTCAGACTGATTGACATTTTTGACAGAGACGGTTAGTAGGTCACAAGGGGGAGGTGTATCGTTGTCGATTCCTACCGTCGGATCAGCTGGTCGTGACCGGATCTGCCGACATGCAGTTGAAGATCTGGGATGCCAAAGATGCTCGCTGCAAGACAACATTTATTGGTCATACCAGAGGTATGTTTGCGGATGTGTTCACACACACACGCATCATACATTCCATGATTGTATGATGTTTGTGTATAGTTGGTTTGATTTTATTGTTCTTTTGAGTGTTTACCTCCAGATCATGCAAAATTTCTATGCCAAGGTTGCAGCGAATTTATGGATGAGCTGATGATTGTATAGCTTGAAGTTAATAAGTCTGTCTAAATGAATGTGATTTTGAAGATAAATTAAGGATTTTTGATAACTTGTAGATTTTTTAATTTTTTATTTGCTATTAGCTGTCTTTTCTTAATTTTCCTAGTTTATGTTTTTGTTATTCGGCAGTTGTGTGACTGCCTAATTTGTTCTTTCTTCCTTTCATGAAATTGTTGAAAGTGGATTGCCATGCTTTTGAGAGCTTTATAAAAAGCATGTAATTAATAATAATCATAATAATGTTATTTCAACGACGTTACTCCTAATACATTCAGGTATTACAGACTTTGTCATATTAGAGCAAGGTGAATCAGTTGTTTCTATATCAAAAGATGGCAAAGCAAAACTGTGGGATTGCAACAAATCTGCTCTCCTGTCTACCATTGAGTTTCCTGAATGTGGAATTCTAAATGCTTGTCATGTCAGTCCAGCATGGTCAGGTTATTGTCGTAGTTTGTGGCACTGTTTCATTATTTAGCTTTAAGTAATTTGCATTGACGTAAACAAGAAAATGACACAGCAATGAATAGACATACTATTTTAATATATTTTATATTAATTCAAATAACATAAATGTAGAAGTTGGCACTTCCGGTTCACTGGGAAAGGTCTTGTATGTTGCCTGTGAGATGAAGAAATTGGTTGCAATGACCTTCGACGCCGGACAACAGGTTGAAATTCTATTATATTGTGGAGAAAAATTTTATAGATTTCATACCTTTGTCTGAATAATTTCGTAGCCTGTGTTGATAGACTACTAATTAACTTGTTTTCAAAAGTTTTTCTTTTCAATTTGATTTCAATTGATTTCAGATATGAAGCATTAGTATTAGTATTTTAAGTTTGTTTGACATCTGTCTTATAATTTTAAAAAATGTTTTTAACCACATAAAGCTCTAATTTCAATCTGTTTTCATTTTGTAAAAATTTCCAGATATTTTCATACGACTGTAAAGCGCCTGTGAATTGTTGTTCCTCTCTCTCAGAGTTTCAGATCGTTTGTGGTACTCAGGACTCTGAAGTCCACATCGTGGATGTCCGAAATACAAGGTTTAACGTTACATAAGTTATCTGTATTCAGCTATATAATAGAAGTTAACTTATGCATTTGTTCAACTTAAAGCCATACAATTTTTCTTTTCTTTCTAGTGGCCCGTTACTATGTATGAAGGAGTGTCGTTCATCGATACTATCACTTCTTCCTGTTGACGATGGTTGCTATGTGACAACTGGTAAGAAATTATTTTCCAACTTTTTAAATTTATTTTCAGGTGAAAACTTTTTGAATGCTTATCAGAAAGTATTACAGACTATACCGCAGAAAAAAAATGCTTAACATGCTGTAGTTAACTTCTTAAATGGCTATTTGCCAATCTGATGATCAACTCTTGTAATGAATATTTTATTTTAATCTTGGACACTATTTGAAATCGCAACTTCTCTAAGACTGCTGTTTTGGCTTGCCAATGTAGGAATAAAGACTTTGGTGGTCAATTTTTGAACTCCATGCTTGGCAGCTTGCTTTAGAAATCAGCCTATTTGTTCTTCTACAGCAACAAACACACAATTTCCTTCAATGGTATTCTATCTTTTCAGGTGATGGATCAGCCTACCACTTTGACAAAGAATTCCGAACAAATTTGGACCTCACAGGTCCAGAATGTGGTCCACTGAAAGGTATCGTCAGTGATGGAAGAAGCTTGTATACAGGTGGAAGGGATGGTATTATAAGGAAATATGAAAAGAAAGTCTCTCTTTGATTTTGTTTCTACCATCTATTTTTAAAACAATTTCAGTTTATAATGTACATTACTATTGTTCTGCTTTTGTGTGGTCTCAAACTATGCATACTAAAACTTGACTAAAAACCAATTTTTGACAGTACTCCCTCTAGGAAGGTTATATTAGTGCTTCATGCTGGCGTAAGAAATGATACAGCTATTATAGATAAGTTGTTCTGGTGCTGGTTGGTTAGTGGTTCGTATTGAAAAAGTCTTAAAAGGTTCTATTTTTCCTGTCTACTACTGTAACAACCTTATACAAAAGCAACACACATCAGATAATTAATTATACACTGCACACCTCCAGTGCAAACCAACACAACAGTAAATAACATTAGTCCTATTTCACACTCTCATGCACACATAATAATAATAATAATAATAATAATAATAATAATAATAATAATATGTAGTTTAAGTTGAATGAGTATAAAACAGAACACAAAATCCTAGAACCGCAGAGAGAGAGCTCTCTGCAGAGCCCACTTCACAACTACACTGTACAATGTCGATATAACCGCTTAAAAACGAACGTCAAAAATCGAAAACATCGGCATCCACAAAAAAAAGACATTCAGGAACACAGGTAAGTAAGAGCTAAAAAATGTAAATCTGACTTTACATTGCAGGTGGCCTACATTTAACGTGTGTAAATATTTGTAATGTGTGTGTATATAATGTGTGTAAATATTTGTATTGTGTGTGTTTATATATACATACATAAGCAAATAACAAATTCTTCAGTAGAGAGAAAATGACTTGAAACTGACAACAATAATGAATGATTCGAGAATATGAGAGAAGAGAAAAATATGTTCAAAAAGGAGGTCGATTCAGAGAATGAAGAAATATGACATCTAACAAACGGACGACAAAACAATTAAAGACATTCATTTGTAAGAAAACAAAAACGTCATCATCATAAATATCAATAAAACACTCAAAATTCCGACATGCCAAAAACCATGAAACCCTTTCTTACATACAGTTTATCGTAGCAACAAGTTCTTGCTGCATTGAAACGAACGCTGAAAGATAAATCGTGTTAACTTGCTCTGATATAGTTAAGAGAGAGAGAGAGAGACAGCTAACGGGGTTATATTAACAATGGCGATATTGTTCAACATGTAAGCAGTGAGTAAGCGGTTTGATCCAAGCTGCTGACCGGGTGCAAAGTCTCCAAATACTTGAAAATCGATTACAATCCAACAGAAGCCATCACATCATTACTGGAGCACCATTCCGTGTTAATTCCTCTTAAATGAGGAAGAAAAATTTATAAAAATCCTCTTTTCTTACTTCCACCAAGATTTGGTGGTTATTCCAACTTTTGCAAATCAAATCAAGAAAGCAGATGTTAATATTTCACTCAGATATTGCCATCCACCAACCTTACTGGCTACCGTTACTAACAAACAACCGATAATGTCTCCCCACAATATCAAGGCTGTACAGCAATAGATATAGTCACCAATGCATGTCTAGAGATAATGAATGGTTCATCTGTACAACAAACAGAATGGCTACCTTTAAATGTTTATCAAATAGATATCGGATGAATAACTTATCAGGCAAAAATCGCTGCAAAAGTTCGTACAATAACCTGCAAGCCCTCTGAAGCAGCTGCTGTGTGCTGAAAATGAAAGATGATGAAGACAAGGTATTTCAAGCAAGAGAGTATAAACTGCTACGAGGATGTACACACACAAACACGGATAAGAATAAGAAAACATTAAACTACCAACAGCTGAGCTAGCTAAGTGCTAACCTCATGTACACATGCGCACATACACACATGAACATATAAACAAAAAAACAATTCAGTCGATTTAGCAACAGCAGCTGACCAGCTCCATCACTCACAAACTTCATTCTTCATCATCGTCTTATCGGATGGATCAACTGATGGTGGTGGTGATGATGATTTTATGAAGACCACGGGTCAATTATTCTCATGATGAACCTTCTTTTTGCTCTGTTGGTTGATAAGATTAAACATTAATTTATAGAGATCAAGCAAAACTCAAGAAACAAATTCATCATTAAAAAAAAACTTTAAAAAAATACCATGTGACAAATTTAAAACAGCTAAAACGAAAAAATTCACCTCTCGATGCATTTTCCCACAGCTACAGGTTCAAGATAACGTACACTGTGAAGCAGATACACATGAGCATCCTTACTACCTGCACCGTCACCAGCAGTAGACGGAAAGCTACTATCCACAACGACAGCACTGCTGCCACTGCCGCTACTACCGCAACTACCGCCGTTTCCATCACCAGACGAGCCCTCGACCATCTTATTGGCATTGTTGATGCTATTGTTGACCGAACCCTTTGCAGTGCCCGAAGCAAGCGCAGACTTTTCGGCAGACGAGAGTTGCCTGGTGCTGTTCGTGTCGGCGCCAGAAAAAGTTTTTGCTCCATGATTTGATGACTCATCACCCTGGAAAGTTTTTCCAGACGAGTTTCTGTAACCTCCGCCACCACCACCAGATCGTCTTGAATTTCTGTCGGACTGTCTTTGCCCTCCGAAGCCTTTCTTCGTGGTCGTAGCCTCTCCGGGGCCATCCTTGTAAGACTGCTGGCGAACATTTTGATGAGGCGCACTGTAAGACGAATGAACATCACGACATTTAAGATTAAGGAACGTTTCGGCGACAGATACGACCCACCACGACCCTGCTTAGGACAATAATGAAGGGAGAACCTGTCATTGTTGTTGTGCACTCTCTGTGAAGAAGAACTTCCTGCCATAACTTCACTTCCTTCAGAAGCAGTTTCCCATTCTTCATTGTGCATCTCAGAACTGCACTGTTTCTTATCTAAATCATAAAAACATGCAATCTTTTTGCTTAATATTTATCTAATTATCTGTTTTCCATTTCCGTCAGACAATTTCAACTAGTAATCTATTTTTAATCATATACAAGATTTCAATAGATATTTTAACAAGACCCAACAGGTGAACAATTAATTGCCATCTGTAATAAACGATTAACTAAAATATTTGAATGAAAAGCATACTTAATTCACCAACTCTTGAAATCCATTACCACAACTCACCCTTTCCAGACAATCCAGAACTTATTCCACTGTTATTATAACCAGGAGAGGATGTTAATCCAACGGTTGCACCACCGGCCCCTGCCTTAGTTCTTTCACCAGATGAGATCTTGTGGCCACTACCAGGTCCCCTGCTGCTCCTGGGTCGTCTATCGTAGTTATTGCCCGGGAGGAAATAGTGATGTGAAGATCGATGATAATGCGATTGCTGCCTGTGGCCTGATGCCAGTGCAGAGGGCTGACGAGACTGGTTGCCCGGATGGTGAATCTGGTAGCCTTTGTTGTCTTCTCTGTAGTGAATTTAAAAAAACCTTATAAATAGAGAATTATGAATTTTAACAACTAAATATCATTTCCTTGGTCTTTCAATACGGTGTAACGGTAAAAATAAATCGCACTTCATTTTATCTTGTTCGTTGTCGGCACTTCTGTTGGATGATTTTGTTTCTTTCCCTCCTGCTTGTTTTGTGTCATTCGAGGAAGATGATGTCTGCTTGTCGGACTCTGAATAATTTTAATAAATTAGCAATTAAAGAAAATAACAAGTTCAACTTCGATCTCGTAATAAAATAACCATGCAGATCTTAAAACTACTGAAAAAGAATTACATTCACGAAACTTCAAAGAATATTCAAGCAATGTCAGTAATATAAAAACCATTTTTTTGTTATTGATCGGCAATAAAACTAAAAATAAAAATATTACTTACATTTATATAAAAATGTAAACATACGTTTAGAAAGAGCGTACAGAATAAAATGATTCGCCAGCTTTCTAAATAAGCAAAACTGACACATTTAAAAAATTTATTTCTTAAAATAAATAACTCTGATGATCAGAGTGACATACTGCTGTCAGAGAGAAGTTGTATCTTGGCCATAGCAGGTGGAGTTATGGTTTTCGACATGAGCGATGGTATTCCTTCGCCCGAACTTGCCACCTGTCGACTGCTACCTGTCGACTCTTTTCTTTGACTTGTCGGATCTTCCGATGATTGGACGTCTCTTACAGGTAAGCTTCTCTTACCTGGTTTTACAAATATTTCAACAGTTATTATCTAGAGTGCTCAAATCTTCTGTTACCGTTTAATTCGACATGTTCAACTTTTGGTTTTACAATGATTTACACGTTGCAACAACTTTATTGCCGCGTTATTTATTCTAAATGCAAACAAAAATTATTTCTAAAAATAAAGGGAGAAATGTTTTAAAAATAAAACTACAAACAGACTCAAGAAAGGGCAGTCACAAATGTTAAACCTTCATTTTGTTGCCTCTTGTGCTGAGTACCGTCGTAATCACTACCGCCGGCCATCTTGGGTCTTCTTCCGAGATTTCTGCGACCACCTCCCAATCTCATCGGGTATCTGCCTCCCCTCTCTCCGGTCATCATCCTCTCATCTTCCCACTCTTCGTCATCTTCATCGATATAGTCTCGCCCTATCGGTAATAGTGAATAAATAGAAAAGTTAAATACCATCAAAACTTTCATACACTTGGAAAGAATGTTACACAATAAAAACGTAAACTTGAAAAAAATTTGAGAAATACTTTTCAAATGACCTCTGTGGTGATCGCGACCTCGTCCCCCGTAACTCTTCGATCCCCCCCTCACGAACTCTCGACTCCCCAATGATCTGTATTTGCTGGTAATTACAAAAATAAAAAAAAGCATATATTAATAGCATCATCAACAATGAAAAATGTTACAGTAAGGAATGCAGGTAAGCGACACCAAAATTACCTTTCATCAGCTTGGTAATCTCCGTTTTCGTGGTAATCTCGAACTTTTCCACCCCTGTAAGACCTCGATGGCCTTCCACCACCACCTCTACCAGTTCCACTACCTCCATGCTTGTTGTAACTGTCAACGGATCCACTATCCACTTTCTTTGGAGCAGGATTGCTTTTTTCCGAATCATGAGGCTTGACAGAGTCTTCTTTGACAGCTCCCCCCTTTGCACCAGTAACCTTGATATCCGATTCCATTTCCTTATCCTTACCTTTTTCACCTGCGGCCGTATCCCTACCCTGTTCCTGAATCTTGTTACCGCCTCTTGAATTGACGTTTCGTTTATTCGTATTACCTCTGTTATCATCTTTTGGATAGTATCCACCATCTTTATCTTTGGCACAATAATAATTCTTTTCTTTCGACTCATACTTCGACCTGCCGTCTTCATCTTCGTTGGCGTCTCGGTAATTCCTCGAACTCTTGCCTTCTCTACTACCGTGGACATCCACAGCTTTGTCGACATTCTTCCCGCTCCTGTTGCCTCGTCCGGAAGGTACGTAATCTCTGCCGTCCTTCTTGGCGTAATAATCCTTACCGTCTTTTTCGTGATCGTAACCATCGTCGTTTTTCCACGAAGAAGAATAATCATCCTTCTCGTGGTGGTAGAGCTCCCTTTCGGCGTACTTCTGTCGTTTGCCTTCCCTGCGACCGCCCGTATCGTCACCTTCGCGAGCAGACGTTGTCATCAGACTCGCACCTTTGTCACTTCTTCTGGCATTTTCTTCTGAATCTCCTTTTTTATCCGATTTTAAAGATTCCTACAACAAGTTAAACATTATATAGTGTTACTATTAAGAATACATAGCACATTCTTATTATTATTATTACTAGTTAAAATAGATAGGTGATAGATGTCTTAAAATAGATAGAAGTCTTGAAAAACTTACCTTACTCAAGCTTTTTCTATCCAAGTTAGAACTAGAAAGTTTTTGCTTCTGCAACTCAGATGCTTTCTTATTGGATACTTCGTTATTCTGCCTGGGAGCTGCTGCAGCAGCTGATCCGGAGCTGGTCGGTTGCTGCTGCTTTTTAAGACTCGTGTAGCTGCTCGTAGACGGTCGGTTCTGCTCGGCCTGGTCCATTGAAATCGGGGGAGGACAGGCAGACCTGTGCCATTGCTGCTGCTGATATATTTGTCTCTCTCTTGGTTCTGAATCAAAAGTTTGTTTTATTTATGAGCACACAATTCAAGAACATGAAAAAATGATTTTACACACTCTAAATTAATACTAATTTAAAACACCATTAAACCGAGCAGACTGGACTTAACAGCAACACAATAATGCTCGTCCTGTAGATACATGAAACAAAAACAATCAAAGAGTTTCAAACCGATTTCTATTTAATAAAAAAAAAAAAGAGTTTACTCTGCTTTCTTTCTTGAGTTCTCTGATTATCTGAATTCTTTCCTCTGTTATAGTCGTTCTTCTTATCATCCCGATCGTGTCTATCGTGATGGCAGTCACTTCTGTCAACTGCGACCTCTCTATTTTTATTACCGCTAAATTCTTTCTTCTGGTTGACTTCGTCGAAACCGGACGGGTGCTTGCTCTGGTGATCTGAAGCAGTGCTGTCGTTCGGCTGCTGCTGATTCCTCTTATTGAATTGATGGGTCGGTTCGTGGCGCATGTCCTCTATTTCCTCGTCCACGTCCATGCTTTCCACCGGGCTCTGAAACTGCCGAGCAGAGGAAACATTCGGTTTGTAAACGGTTTCGGACGATTTTTCGTCTCTACGCTCTCCGATCTTCGGCTGCTGCCACGATGGTGGTTGTTGCTTAGCAGCATGCTGACTCCTGTAGTCTTGTTGTTGTTTGCTGTTGATTTTCAATTTGTTGTTGTTGTAGTGGCCTTCCATGTCATCATCTTCGTGTTTTCTGTCCATCACTTTTAAACTCTCTTTGTGACTACAAGGGAAAAAGTTACTTAACAAACTTATTTTTAAAGAATATAAAACATATTTCTAAAAATAAATTTAAATCTTTTTTTTTTTTTTTATAAAAGTTGAGAATACTATTCATAGAATCACAGAGTCATAAAAATAACATTAATTCATTTCTAGTAACCACCTTTCACTCATTGAAGACAAAGCTTTATGATGGTCAGCTGAATCTTTACTCTCACTGTCTCTCTGGCACGGTACATCATCGGGATGACTCTTAGATGAAACTCCACTACTCGTACTGCACACTCTCTCTCTGCTACTTATACTCGTGACCATCCGATCTTCCGACCTTTCGGACTCGCTCTTGTTTCTGGGAAGTATGGTTCTGCGCTGAGGGGGTTGTTCCGAGGGAGATGTTCGCGAGACCTTGTGGGGGGCTGGGTAGTGCCCGTAGTCGACTCCAAATAAGTCGGTTTCACTACCATCCTCGTGTCTGTGACTGCCAGCATCCTCTGAGCCACTGTGACCCCTGACGTAAGATCTGCTCTTATCTTTTGTTCTGTCCGGTTGTGAACCTTTCTGACCGTAATCCTTGTAATCTCTGCACGGTAAAGAAACAAATTTGTTTAATAACAAAATTAAAAAATCCAGCAATCGCTAGCTATCTTCGATCGTGCGAAACTATTTGCTCACCCAGAGTAGCGCATGCCATCAAATGAATCACTGCCCGGTTGATAATTTGGCAGATGGTATTGATAGTAGTTGTGTGGCTGAGGAGGAGCTGGGAGCGGGTGCTTGGGAATCTGCACACCTTGGTGAAGGTCATCCAAACCTAAGAAAAATCATTATTATTTTGTATTATTATTATTATTATTATTATTATTATTATTATTATTATTATTAGGATGACAGATTTCATGCATAATAATACTAAAAGTTTTCACTTGGCCCGAACAAAAAAGTCTTCAAAGTATTACCATGTATGTATATAAAACTCTACATGAAAGAGGAGAACATCAATCAAGTATAACGTAAATGGTAACATACAAAATAACAAACTAAATGAAAAGTGCAAATAGAGAGAAAAATAGAAACGTAACAAAAATGGCTACACGAACAAAGGTTAACAAACTAAATCGACAATCAATCAAAGCCATTAAAAAATATGTGGAAAAAAAAGAAGCAAACAATGGAAGTCGTTTATGACTTAATTGATGAACCTCTCTCTTTGGCCATCATCGTAACATGATGGTGCTTATTAAACACAGGAGTTGTAGGCGAGGTAACTTTCCTACCTGTTGGCAACATGTTGCAAAGGGTTGGCGTAAAAAATAGATGTCATTAAATAAATAATTATTGCCATTCATTTGCAAGCAGAAAATGTTACTAAAAATAGCTAAACGATCACTTATTTATTTAAAAGATAAGAATATCCAAATTAAGAAATACTGCTTATTTTTTACTTAAAAAATTTATAATACACAAAGCTTTCTAAATGAAATAATAAATATCTTTACTGACTTCCAGAATGTTCCTGCGGTCCTTTCATTCTCAATCTAACTTGATCCATGGCGTACGCAGGAGGGTGCAACGAGATCGGTCCCCATCGCGGATCGTAAGGGGGACCCCAGTAACCGAAGGAGGGGTGGGGAGGCGGCATGCGAGGAGGAAGATCTCTGTGATATGGCGGTCCTTGATTCTTAGACTGGAGACAGGGACTGGACTCGGGCCTTTCGCCTATTTCGGGCGAGTTCTGATTGTTATCTACCGACTGCTCAGAGTGGGACTTTAAAAACTTGTTTCCACCCGATGATGACAACGATGTTGCGGAAGCAGCCATGGAGGGTTTGTTCGACATGGTCTATTTAAATAAAATATTATTTATAAAAACAATTTATTAAAAATCAAATCTTTAAATATCGATCAAACAACTTATAGTCGATAAACAACAACCGAATTTAGTTTCTTCGCAACAATAATAAATCGGCATCAATGGATTACGTTATTTATTTGTGCGTCGACAGAATAAGCAAACATCATTATCAGGAGAACGAATCTCCTCAGAAGATCTTGCTGAAACAACTAAAATGCTTCCAGCTGTGAAAAATCCATTAAAAAAAAAAAAAACTTCGAGAAAAGATCTTACGACGTTTTTTGAAAATAATTATCTCATGTTAACGATGAAATCCTTTGAATATATATCTAATTCATGAACGAACAAACAACGAGCAGCAGTAGTGTACTCACAAGAGAGGATTTTGAATCGGACGAGAGTTGTCTTCTGAGGCCGTCTTTGTCATCTGTTCCTCCATCTTCTGACTGACCTTTCTCCTTAATGAATTAAACGTTAGTTATAAATCAGTTCAAAGTTAGGAGGCAGGTAAGACTCTAAATTTGATTAGGCGTGCTGCTAAATAACAGTTTTTAATGACAGTAAGAATAAAAAGATATCTGTTCAACATAACTCCATAAAAAAAGGTAGTTTACGTAGATGGGAGTAATTTGAGGGTGTAAATTATGCATGGACGTGGATTGAAAACCAAACAGTTACACGAGAGTGCAGCTTAAAAGACATGAAAAAAGACTTCTTTTTTTTCCTTAAAATCAGTACTTTTTCTGCTGCTTTCTTGGCATTGATCTTTTCATCCAGTTGCTTCAATTTCAACATGGAAGCAGTTTTCTGTTCTTCCATTAACTTTCTTTCCTCTTCTTCCCTCCTCTGTCTCGCTCTCTCTATCGCCGACGCCATTTCCTGACTGTGCTGCATCTGGCGCTCGTGCCACTTGTCATCATCGTCTGCATCTACGTCGGGACTTGCAGCTGGCAGCAAGGCAGCTCCCTGGTTGAATGATTGACTTAGAGTGTACTCGATGTCATATTGGGAATGACAAAATGGTCAAAGTTTAAAGATTTTAACTAAATTAACGAGCCAGAGATACATTTTATAACAAAAAAAAATCAACCAAATCGAAGTTTATTTGATTGGGAATAGATTTCCCAACCATAGTAATAATATTATCATCATAACATCGGGATACAAATAGATATCGCTAGAAAAAAAAAACAAATCTCTTACAACTGGTCCATAAGGTGCATTGGGAGGAAAGCCCCTCCTATCATAAGCCATCGGTGGTGCCCCGGGCCATTGTCTCTGGAGGGATTAACAACAAGTTATAATTTCATTTGTTACGAAAAGTTTATTTAAAGTTGCACAATGTTTCGGACAAAACTTCAGAACCAACAATTTCACACAAGTACAACAAATTCCGGCCACACGGCTAACTAAACCAAGTAGGGGATAAATAATCAACTAAGAAAGAGGAGCCAAACATAACTTCAAGCCTGGCAACGCTATATGCACCGACAAAATTTTTCCTTAATTCAGGTTGACATCAGAAAATTATTTTTCATCATAATACTACAAAGAAAACCAATAAAAGCTGAACTCGACAAGTTTTTATAATTAGTTTATTACTAACATCATAAGGAGTGGGATGTCTCATGTAAGGACCAGGAGGATAATGTCCGGGGTAGTGATCGGTCATGTCTCCAGGTAACATGCCGACCGAGTTCGGACGTTGATCGGGTCCTCCTCTTTCCAGGTACTAAATAAATTATCATAAACATTTTTATTATATTTTGTCAATTAAATGACAGATAAGCGAAAAAAAAACAATGGATGATCTTCTTTGAAAATGATCGCAAAACAGGGACCAGTAATCATAGACGGCCATGTTCTGTCTGACCCCTCCTCCCCACGCTCCACAAATAACCTCGCTTTATGACGACATAAAACTACAGATGAATGACCTGCTTGTTGTCGTTCCTGAATGAAGTGGACGAGGTCGATGAGTGCATCGGGTCGTCCTGTTTCGATGATCTCTTTCCTTTCTCTTCTTCGCTCCATCCTCTGCTGTCCAATGGAGAGCAACCCCACTTGTACATCTGTTGCTGTCCGTTCTCGCTCGGGTGGTGTGGGGGGAGCTTGCTGTTGTTAAATTGAATATATGAACAATTATTTTTCAAACTACCATGGCAAGAATGGAATGACTCAAACTGTATGAACTATTTTTCCAGGGACCCCCCCCCAACCCCCTGCTCTTTATCACTCACTGTGCAGTGTGCATGCTAAATAGTAGCATATTCCAGACACAACAGAAATCTTTCTGCAGTCCAAAAGAAGCCTACGAACACATAGGCATACACAAAAACACGAATTAATTGGATGTGATGGGCGCAATGTTTACACTCACTCTTAAATTTATGTTTTTTTTAAATTACCAAAAAGAAATATAAACAATAAAAAATGTTTACTTTTTCATCCCAACAGATTCGGTTGTAGCAGCAGCAACATCTTCATCATCACTGAAAACCAGCTTTTCAGAATAATCCACATTGACACTGGATCGTGCCCATCCACTTCCATCGGTGATTTCCAGTTTATCAAACTGTTCCAGGTCCCTCTCCTTGACGACAGACGACCTCAGAGGGGGTGCTCGATCCTTGCTCTCCGATCCGTCGGGCTTCTGGTAACAACCGCCGGAGAAGAAAGACGATGTTGGCGAGAGAGGATCGTTAGATGGGGAGGGTGGCATCCTTGGTCTCATGCTGAGGTTTTATTTTAATTTAAAAAATAAATAATTCAATTCTTGCACATCATATATATATATTAATAAATAAATCGTAATTATTCATTCAACAATGGATGATGATGATAGTAACATGAAAGTATTATTGTTATGAAATCTTCTCAGTGATGCCAGGAATTGTAAGTGCAAAAACATCATACTCATTTCTAACTCCATTTGTATACCTATCGAGTCCAAACTCCCCCCCCCCCCCCCGGAGCAGGCCATCTAGTCGCTGTCAACTAGTCGCCAGCCCAACTAGTCGCCAGGTTGAAAAAATGTTTCTTTTAGAACGACATTGTTTTTCACAAATTTTGCAACCTTTAATAGAATGTATGTCATAAAAAGCAAAAACTATAATTACAATATCGGCTCGATTGGATGACGGAAATTTAGTTAATTTCTACATTCAAGGTTTGCAAACATTAAAGCAAGCAAGTCTTGCGGTGAAATAAATATAAGGAATTTAAAAAAAAAATAAAATACAATTAAAGAAATGTTTACATATACAAATTTAAAAAAATGTTCTTTAAAAAAATTGTAATAAATGAAAAACTGACAAATCCAGAAATATAAGGGATTTGTGTAAAAAAACTTGATTTTGATGGCTTACCTATTCATTATTTTAACTTTGTTACATTACTTTATCTTATATACCAACTAGCGGGGTACCCAGCATTGCCCGCGGTTTTTATAGGTTTTTCTAATGCTCCCGTTTCCTTCCCCGCTTGCTCAACCGCTCCCGGTTGCTTTCCCATTCCCGCTTGCTCTCCTAATACCGTCACTTTCCCGCTCCCGGTCGTTTTCCCGATCACGGTTGCTTTCCCGTTTCCTGTCGCTTTTCTTTTCCCGCTTGTTCTTTCGCTTTCAGTTGCTTTTCCTTTACTGCTTGCTTTCCCGTTCCTGCTCATTTTCCAATTCCCGTTTCTGCTCATTTTTGAATTCCGTTTCCGCTCGCTCTCCCGCTCCACTCTGCTCACTTTTTGACTGATTAAAATTTTGTTCACAATGATTTTCTCCGATTGACTCTCAAGGTTGTGTAAAAGTTTCATTACGATCGGATGAATGGTGTAGCAAGGCATAAACAACATACATACAGACAGTCATTTATATATATATATATATATATATATATATATATATTGTCTAAATTTACTTTTAATTGTTTCTGTAAAAATCTAAAACAAATACTCAAAGCATCAATATTTTTATAAAATATTTTTCTGTGCACGTTTGTGCTTGCATCCAAATTATTCGAGCATGCAAGTTGGCCTGGCGACAAACTGGGAAGCGAAAATTTTGGGACCCATTAGTTGAACGTCAAATATTTGGCCGGTGACTATCTGGCCAGCAACTAGCTGGGCGGCGACTAGTTGACCAGGCGACTAGTTGGGCGGCGACTTGTTGACCTGTGCCCCCCAAGCATCCATAACGTTATGAACCTTGCCCAGAAAAAAAACTGATGTCAGTTTTGGTGATGCTCAAAATAATGAGGAGTGTCAACCAGCCATGCAATATTATGACAGAAAGAATTGATATATTGATAGATAGATGGAAAAGAACTCACCCAAATTCATGTCCCATATAAGGAGGTCGAGTCATTCCAGGGGGAATGAAATTTGGGGGGTAAGGGGGATGAAAGCCATGTCGAAAAGCCTGCAAGAAAAAATGGAAGTAAACTGTTAAATAAATAAATCAATAATTAATTATTACCAGTAAGCACCTCAACACAAGCGATCATGCATAAAACAAATCCTGTTGAATCACTTCCACAGATAGAGAATCAGAGAAGTTTGGATGGTTATTGCTAATCTTAGCCTTGGCCAAAGAATGCCTTATGCATACATCATAACACATTAAAATCAGGTTCATTTTTCAGTTCTCATATTAACTTAATTAATATTAATAACTCCGGTGGTTTTTGGATTCAGGCAAGTAGCTCAAAATTGCTGTAGAAGAATGTCCTGCCTTTTAAAGCTGATTTCCTATCTTCTCCATCATTCAGTTTGTTCTTTTTTAAAAGGTTTTACAATCTACTATTAAAAGAGTAATTATGAACAAGAAAGGGCACCTCTTTATACAACTATCCTACTTTCTCTCATATTTTTGCAATCTTCAAACATACAAACTTGATAAACAGCTCCATACTTACATAGGGTGGTGGCATCATCATCATGTGAGGCGGCCTTGGAGGGTACGGTGGACCTCCGGTCATGGGGGGCATCATAGGCATAGGAGGACCCATAAAGGGCATAGGCGGATGCCCCCTCA
Organism: Erpobdella octoculata; assembly: GCA_963978895.1. Taxonomy (NCBI): domain Eukaryota; kingdom Metazoa; phylum Annelida; class Clitellata; order Hirudinida; family Erpobdellidae; genus Erpobdella; species Erpobdella octoculata. The sequence goes on along the minus strand of OZ022247.1, from coordinate 21,565,724 downwards.
TCATCGGAGGTCTGACACCGTTCAAGGGAACCTGCTGGTAGGGTGGGCCTGCACACTGGCCGTCCTCAGACGATGGTCTCTGAGGACTGGGGGAACGAGACTGGGGGCTCTCTGGTGGCTGTTGTGCACTTCCCTTGCCACCACCGTCCCTCCAGCTCGCAACATCTGGAAATAAAAGTGAAATCTCATTATTTATAAATAGCTTATATTGATGAATGAGTTCTTGTAACAGAAAAAAAAACAAAAATCCCAAATAAAATTACAGAGCTTAAAATAAAAATCATGAAATTTTAAAAAAATATTTATATACTGACAATTTTTTGCAACAAATGAGAATGGTCACTCATAAAATATAACTAGGAACCAACTATCAAAAGTAATAACAAAAACTAAGCTTATTCAGCGACAACCGCTCAAAGAATCTAAACAAAACATTTCATCTGACCAATGAAACAATCTCCAACAAAAATTGACCCAACAAATCAAATAACACATCTGACACACGGACGAGACCGAACAAGTTCAACGTGCAGCGTATCGACAACGTTCTTACTTTGCGGTCTTAGACTTGGCCCGGGCCCATATGGTTGTTCTCTGCTTGCGTCCTCCCTGCTGCAGTGGCCTGAGCTCTTTTCTTCTCCACCAGCGCACAACTCCGGGAAGTCTTCTTGCAGCGAAAACGACTTCCGATCTAAATAGTTTTCTAAAGAGAGAGAAACGGAAATAAATAACCATCGGCTGGTTGCTATCTTCAAATAAACTGTATACAAAACTTCCTCTAATCCGATCCAAAATTACCAATTGAATTTACAGATTATTTTTTTCTCACAAAATTCTTTTGAAAACATTAGGAAAATAAAGAAATAGTAATAAAGAGAATACCAACTCCTTCCACCAGAGGTTATGTCGCTCCATAGAATTCCCCCCTCTCCCTGCTGTTGGTGTTGATGATGATGATGAGTGTGACTCGAACCCTCCAACTGAAAGAAAAGGAAACAGCAATTAGGTCTTAATCAAAAGATTTTTTTTTCCTGTTATTCATCTTAATTTCCTGTCATCTTTATCTCTAAAAAACAACTATCACCATCATCGTCGTCACTACCAGTTCAATTGTCAACTAACTACAAGGAGTAGTAATATTATGAATTCATCATCGTCATCATATTATCATCATCATCGTTGTTACAACCATCATGTAACAACCAAGTTAAAAAAGATGCATGATCTAGAAGTTGTCTGACATAACAATACTATTAGGTTACAAATAATCTTAAAATTATAATTAATTAAAAATTAAATCAACACTGGATTTCTATACAAACAGAATCAAGCTCGTGTGGTGGACAATCCACGTACATAATTTACAATGTCTGTATTCTGTATGCTAGCAATTTTGCATAACACGGGGTCAGCAGAGTAAGCCACTTGATCAAAATTAGTGCATGCAGGCCTTAAATAAAAGTTATTACCCAATCACGTACACTGACAGTTCTAAAGATCAAGAAAGGTGGCGCTGCAATCCTAAATGATTTATAATGATATTTAAAAAATCCGTCAAAAATTTGAAATTTGACGGACCATCTCTAGCATGATTATGATGATGATAAAGATGATGAAAACGAACCTGATGATGAGGCAATGGACCTCCTGCCTGCTGCTGCTGCGATGACTTCTGGACTGCCGTGGTAGCTGAAGGTGGCGTTGTCGTAGCTGGTGCTGCAATCTTCGATGGTTTTGCTGTTTTTTCTTCCTTCGTTCCACTCCATCCTCCTATCATTTAAAATTCGATTAAATATTATTAGTAGAAAGAGGGTGGGTAATGTCATATCTAGGTTAATGTCAAAAATTATTATAATAATAGTCAACTGAGGGAATAGAATTTTCAATGAAATAAAAAATCCAGAGTTGACCTCAACGCCAATGAACTGGGTGGGCTGCAGTGTAATTGAACCAATTACATGCTTGCAATTGCCTGTCAAGTATTATTATTGTGTAGTCTAATTTCTATTTAACTTGTTCAACTTCAACTGGACAATTATTGTTCATTTTCAAGTTACGAACCCCATTTGGATTGGACAATAACACAAATAAGTACATGACCTAATGCGTCAAATTAACTTAATTAACCTTTACAGGCGGGGGGGGGGGGTGGGGTGGGTGGGTGGAAGAGGGAACTAATCAATCAGAAATGAAGACTTTAATTAATAGCCAGCATTTCAAAGTAGATTACTCAGATGTTGCAGACATAACAGTATCACAGTACAAGCAAGACCAATGGGAAATTTTAATAGCCTAGCTAACTAAAAAGAACTTGTCTAGACAGTCAACTTCTGCCTCAAACTTCAAGCATAACCCACCAAAACAAAACAAAAGACCATTTCAGACCTAGGAGCATGCTCAAGAATTATGGTAATGAGTTAGCTCTGACTCAGAAACTGCACTTAATGCCGAAGAGAACTAGTTATTTATAAATAGGTTGAACAAAAACTTCACACAGACACTAACACACACACACACACACACACACACACACACACACACACAGGCACTAACACACACACAAACATATAAACATATATAACATAAAACAGACACTGGAATATCATAAGCTCCTACATGGCCCTGTTACTTTTAAAAAGTTATCAGATTAAGAGCTATTTCAGTAAACAAAATACTGGAAAACATTTAGACAATTCCATTTTTGCTTTGAAGTGCCTGCCAAACAACCAGCTAAATGAACAGACAAGCTAAACATGTTGTCCATATCCATTTTCAGATAAGACAAAGAAGATCTTTTTAAAGTTGAATGAAAAGGAATTCCAAAGTTTCCCAAGAAGAAGATGCTTGTCTGGTGCTAATTGAAGATGGATGTATCAATAACTCTTAAAGCTTATTATTACTTATGAAAATTCCACAATATTTAACGGAGACTTTTATACCACTTGTATACATTTCATCATACCTGCAGAAAAGCACATTTGAAGGAGCAGTTACTGAAAAACTTATACAAATTATTTAAAGAATATTATTATTTTTATTATTATTATAATTATTATAATTATTTATTGCTTTTAAGTTCATCAAATTGTTGCCCAGGGCTTCATAACAAATTTAGATGTTGCACAATAAACTGTTTGGAAGATGATGTTAAGCTAACTGTGTGGTGAATTTAAATGAAAATTGAAGCAAGAAATGTTTTTTGTATGTGGTATGTGCATCACTGAGGGTTGATAAACAAACTGAAAGTGAAAGTGACTGTCACAAAATCAAAATCGCCTGAATAGAATTAAAAAAAAAATATTGCATTATGAACATAAAAACAAGTAAAGTAACACAAACTTGAATTTCAAATATACTCAATTTAGAAATACGAAAGATGTTCAAATTAAGTTTGTTTTTTTTTTTTTAATTGAATCATGTATTTTCATCCAATATAAAGCTATGCTGAAAGTTTCAGCTTTCTAGCTAGTCAAAAAGCTGGTTAAATTTCATTTGCAAGATTTGCGTACAGAGAAAGCCACACACACACACACACACAAACAGAAATTGTAACCTAAATAAAAGTTTGTAAAAAGCAAAATAATTAAATAAATAAATATAAAACAAGCAAACAAAAGTTGAAAATAAACATATAACAATTTTTAAAGGAACACTTGAAGTATGCAATGGAGTTTGATTTTATTTCAGTATTGATACATATGACACATCATACATGTATGTATTACTATGACATGCAATAACTTTAATCTTAAATCCCCCTTCCACTTAAAACATCATTCAACTCTTCACTTTCCCAGACATTTGATAATTTCAGTTTAACATATTTCATTTCCTTCACTGCTCATCCAGGTTCAATTTCCTACATTCAATGCCAATCATCTCAAAACAAATGTAATAATTCAAGATCTTATTTCTAGATATCTTCTTCTTCAATTGGTCTGAAATCTCAAAATACATTATTATTTATGTAATCCACAAAACAGAAACACAAATCTAATCAATAAGAGTCATCTCTCATACTGGCCCCACCCCCACCCTTCCTCCCCCACCCCAGCAATAAATAAAATTCAATAATTTTGTTGGAAAAAAAGAAAGAAAACCTTCAACTCAACAAATACTTGTAAATCTAATAATACAAAGCCTTTTTTTGTTTTATTGCTTAGTTGATTTAACAAAAAAAATTGTATTGAGGCAATAAGGCTTTTGTTCTATATCATCATCATGATCATCATTGTCATCATCATCATCATCGTCATCATTATCATCATCGTCATCATCTCTTTTATCTTATTATATCTAGTCCAATGGTAAATAATGTCTCAAAGGTAAGCTTGTGAGGAAAATAAAATTGAGAAAGTCAACTTCATCCCAAGTCAAATCATACAAACTATTGTGTGGAATTAAATCAATAAGTTCTTATTGGTGGTGGTATGATGATGATGATGATGCTAATAAGAAGTGAGATAACTGATGCTTATAAGAGGTGCTGTAAGAGAATATTTTCTTGCGGAGAAGGCATCTCAAGAGAGAAAATGGTGGAATTCGTCATTCCTCTGTGCCTATGAACAGCCAGTCATGGTCTCATATCATCTGGACCTCATTGATGATTCTGGGGCTTAGGAAACATGTTTAAATGAATGAATGGTCAATGCTTTCTAAATTTTAAGATAAATACATTTAAATATTCTTTTTCTCATTTTCTGATTATCAAATTTATCTTAATTATTTATATATTATTATATTTATATAAATTATTTTATATGTACATAAATAATTATGCATTTCTAAAACCGAGGCAATTGCGCTTACTAAAAATCCAGCTTAATAACGTGCATTATCCACTGTATTATTCATAAAAGCTATTTCTGGCTGCATAATAATAACATAGCAAGCCAATGAAGAAAGATTCTGTTTTACTTAAATGCAGTCCGAAAGAATTACTGTCTGACATTTTGCTGCTTAATTTTTCAATATTCGATAATTGGCAAAATGGTATAGTGGCAAGTATATATGTATTTGTATGTATATATATACATATATGAAATTAATATCAATCAAATCCGACTTTTGTTTTCTAATCTAAAACATCATTTTATTAATTTATTTCTAATCAATTTGCATGAGATAGCCGATGATCAGAGAGATCAGATGATTACACGTGGCATATGTTGTTTAATGTTTTTGTTGTCATACACATTTCTAATCAATTTGGGTGAGCAGATATCTCATACTAGCAAGGTTACCTGGTTTTTTTAGGTTTTTTCTCGCTTCTTGCCGGTAAAATGTAAAATAAAACTGCTTAAAACCTTCTTCGTCCAAATTGCTCTGGCGTCTTAGATGTGATAAGCAAACACACATACACCCTTTTATACATATATACAAAATTAAAGATTCTTGCTTTTATTGGAATCTTTAAAAAGTCCTTGATAGAAACATTGTTTAATGTAGTATCAAATTACGTAACCAAGCATTCCAGACTCAGTCAGTCAGTGAGTCAGTTAGATAATATGTATTAATTTAACGATCTTTGGTTTGTGGCCACAGGCTTCCTTTTTGGACTCTGTTTGGTCTTCATTATATGTCTGCTAAACTCAAATCATTTTCCATCAATTAGAATCAGTGAAATATGTCATCCTGGAAGTTAACAGGTATGCTGATGATAATTTGATAGAATCATTCATGGACAAAAAGGTTATTTCTGCTTAAATTTTTTGCTTGAAAAGGAAAGGACATTCATTCTCATCATTCGCGAGCATTAATATTTTGTCATTTCTGTTTAGCAGCATTTAAATTTATAATAATTAAACAGAAAAAATTTATAATAATTAAATAGAAAAAATTTATAATAATTAAATTGAAAAAATTTATAATAATGAAATAGAAAAAAATTATATTTGTAATTATTTATACTGTTTGCCTTCACATTGTTCTTTGTGTTATATAACTGCACATTACATTTTTGATATGAAGAAAAACAACACTCGCCAAATTGTTATCATATATGAATGGGAGAGATGGAGATGGAAGAAGTTATAGAGAATAAGTAGGAATGGGGGGGGGGTCTAGTTTCAATCAGGGCCCTGGTGTTGGAATAGAAAAGTCAAGAGAATTGGAACCGAAATTTTTCTTTTACACGTCCCTAATGCTGATGTCTAAAAATCTTGCTTGTGTCTGCTTTTTCTTTCAAAAAAAGCATAAAAATATATAAAAAAAATTCATATGTAATGTAATAAAGAAATGCGAACTGTTATCACATTATCTTAGAGATGAAGATTAAAAATAAATTTTTAAAACTTAAGCTGGAAATAATTCCAATGTTTAGGCTCATAAGTAGTTCAGAGTAAACAAATATACACAAATATACATATATACATTTATAATTTGAAATTTTTTTGTTTTTTATAAGTCATCTGTTAGCGGGAATTAATTCCCCTTGGATGAACCTTTTGGGCTCTTGATTTTGTTTAGTCTTGCATTTAATTTATTTTGGTTTGTATTGTGCTCAATAAAAAAATAAAAAAATAAATAAAATAAAGTAAAATAAAGTAATTACAAATCGCTATAAGTGAGAGCCAATCAAGAACTATCAACCTCCTTCAAAAACAGAGGGAAGAAACTACAATGCATATTTTATTAAACAGGAGGGGGAGGGAGCAACTACAATGCATATATTATTAAACAGTCGGGGGGGGGGAACCACATTCACTCACCTGATGAATTCCCTGCTGGTACAAGATTAACGTTTGGATCGTTTCCACCGGACTGACTTTTCAAGCTGGGGAGGTTCGCAGGAGGTGGCATGCGTCGAATGTTCTGCACTTTACCCAAGACCTGCAGTCCATGTTGTCGAGAAGCTAGATGGAGAGGAATATAGAAGAATAATTATTTCTTGTTATATATTATATACACATATGTCTACTTGTTTACTGTTCACCTGTGAGAAATACCCAACTACTCATTCATAAGCTTATCAAATAGTAAATCCATTCACTCTGTTATGCATATTCCCACAAAAATTACGGCACATTATTTTCAACAAACTCTTGCAGAAATCCATAAACTCAGACACATGCACACATATACGTGCACGAAATAAACTCTGAGAAGGTGAACCACACCTGACATACATGCAGTCAAAAGTTCTAGAAACTAATTGATGAGATTTCACCCATGGGCATCTACTTACCAAAAAAAAAACACAAATATAAATATAATTTTAGATACTTTATACACACTAAAAACAGACAGATGTTATAAGCAAAACAAGTTGAAAAATTAGCGACTACAAGACGGATGAATTGCGCAAGTAAGAATAGAGCATTCATGATATCAATTAATTTCATTCATCAGCAATCATTGCAGAGAACAAAACAACAAACAAACAAGCAAGCAAGCAAACCGGTCAGAAAAGAAACTCACTCGGAGCAGTTTTAGGCGGAGAAGAGCTGGAACCTTTGTAGATCGTATTTATGTCGATGCCTTTGAACTTGCTTGGCTGTTTCTCACTTTTCCCAGAACCAGAGAGTGTTGATGACATGTTGTTGAAGCAGTCATTGATTTTTTATTCTTAGTTCTACCCTATGAACGGTCCGTTTTCTCTGTAAGCAGCAAAGAAAACTGCGATGTTACAGAAAACCACTCGCTCAATAGTTCAAATCATCATCATCAGCACAGATTAATATATACTTGGCGATAAGGAAGTTTTACGACTCGGCATTTCGTAGAGAAAAGCGCATCGTATTGAAACAGCTTAAACGACTAAAGAATTTGAATCGATAAAATATCAAATTGTGAATTTTAATAAAATTATTTTGTTTTTCTCCAGGGAAAAATTTTAAAACATAAAAAAGTAACGGAATAACAATTCAAGAAAACAATTCTTAGATTTCAATTAAATTCTTAGATTTCAATTCCTTTCTAAATCACCTTTCTCTTGAAACAACTACTCAAGTATCTCTATTAATATAAAGTTATTATTCATTATTTATTATTATTATTCGAGCAAGTTTTGATTAGGGACGGTGATAAATGCCAACCGTATTGTATTGTAATTAGTTTTAGTGGTTTCAAGGTTTTTGTAAAAAAATTTAAAAAAAAATTTAACATATCCACCAGAGAGAAACTATGATTATTGAACCAACCACAATATACACATAAAATATGAATGGGCAGTCGTATATTAAAAAGTTTTAAACAACCAATGACAAGACAAAGTTTTAGATTTGTCGACACTAGACATGAAAGTTTAAGTACTGTGAACGATAAAAAAATGACTGCATACTTTTGTTTCTTTTATAAATTCATTTTTAATACTATAAATAATTAATAATATACATGTTCTGATAAATCCTAACTTTTTAAATTGAATGAATACAAATAATACCTGAATCAACAAAAATCCAAGTAAGATCATTTTAAGTTATAGAATTCAATATACACATTTTTTAACAATAAATAGGAACAAAACGAAATTCATTTTTGCCAATGTCCGAATATTTACAAACAACTTGGACCGGAGTCGAATATTCGCGCCATTAAAAATTTAGCAAACATGTAAAAACACTAAACAAAATACTGAAAAATCAAATGAACCAATTATTACTACAAAAGTACAACTGATTAAAAATGATATTAAATAAACTGAGATAGAAATAAAAAGTAAATAGATTGATAGAGTAAATAGTATCTAATTAGTAGTCAAAATTGACTACATGAAGATTCTTAGTTAGGAATAACTGGCATTTAAATTTTGGCTGCTGTACAGTTACATTGATGGTCATTACATGTAAGGACTGCAGAACTGAATGTTCTTTTACTATCCACGTCAGAAGGAGGGGTGCCACAGAATTTCTTGACAACCAGACAAGCTGTTGATAAGTATACTGCTGGCTTTCCAATATTCGATAGGATCTTTTGGAAGTGAGTGCCATGGAATACGTTTCTTTTATGTGCCGCCTAGAACAATAAGCAAAGGAGGTTCGCTTGTTTGTTCTACTGTCATCGTTGTCATCTTTTATTTATTTGTTCAATTACCAGGCACACTTCAACCAATCTTGCAATCTCGTTTACTGATTTATTAAGACTCCACCCACATGATATCATATAGTTCCTATGCATGACTATGCTCGACGTTGTACACGACCTATTACCCCGAGCATCTCCGATTTTGGTGGGTACCCAGGACAGGAGATTAAATTTTAAATTAAACAACGAAGACACCCCTGTTTTGTTTTATCACACTAAATGACATATATTATATGTGAATTCAACAAGTTTAAGATTTCTCGAAAGGTTGTTGTATATTTCATTATTCGGTTTCAGCCACGTTTTAATCCGAAGTCTGAATTTCTAAACTTTGGGCAGAAGCCAAAGCGAAGGCTGTTTAGTTCCTAACAATAAATAAAAACAAGTAATAGGAGAAACGCATTTGTTAGTATCGTCAACTTGTTAGCAGTTTTTTTTCTGGAATTGTGGTATGGCATGGAACCACCACCAAGACAATTTGCTGACTTGATAGAGATGACACTTTGATGATAAAAATACTTCATAAACTAATCTATGAGGCCACAATGACCTGAAGTTAATTTATTGTAGTATATCAACCTTCTTCCCTTAATAGTCAGCTATATTTACTATTGTAAATAAAAAAGTTGAATGAAAATTACCTCTAAAATATGAAAATGACCAGTAATATATGAAAATAAAACTTTGAATAAATTCATCAAATCATTTGTTTCAAATGTGAGGATTGGATTGGAGGAACAAAAGTTGAATGTCAATGTACCCAGACAACACATTCTGCATTCAATATTTAGCTAACGAACGTATTTTTTATCTAACTTAAAATACAATAAACTTTAATAAAAAAATAAGTCGTAAACCTTTATTATCCCCGATTTCGCAATACATTGAAATCACTCGGTAGAAGATATCAGAGATTTAAATGCGCAAATGAGAATGGACCAACACAAACAAAATTTCACTTATAACATAAACTCATTAGCCAAATAACTAAATAATAAAATGCTTAACTCATTATTATATAATAATAATAAAACAACAATTTGCAAGACTTACGGCGGCCCGCTCTGAATGGGTTATGAGGAGAAATCTAATAACAGTAAGAACTGAAAAACTAATAAGTCAATAAACAGTACAAATTAATAAAGGGTAAGTTAGCGAGTTTATGACAAATTTATTGTGATATTTCCTTCAAGCGACTCCCTTTTCAAATAGTGCAAAATGGCGACTCCGAGACCAGCTACGAACAATCGTGAATTACATAAATTATCCTAGGCATCATTTCCGTTAATTTTTTCAAGTCGCATTGCAAAATAATTAGGACAACTTTGAATCTAGTTAGCATAAACATTTTTATAATGTGTAATAAATAGATAGACAATATACAAGTCTTAAAAGTTTTAAGATGGAAATCTTCAATCTTTCTTTACCTACTAACTTGATTTGAAAACTAGGAGAAAAGAAAAGCACTAAATACTTCTTAAAGATTTTGTTTTTTAAATCTACTCATGTTTTTTTATATTTAAAGAAATACTGATAAGAACATAGATATATAGATAAGAAGTTTACCAACAGCGTTGACACGACGAGAAAAGTATTTAATTTGATTAAAAAAATAGCTAAACAAATATTTAATTTAACTTATAAAAGTCAGAGAACGAATCATAAGAAAAGTAGAAAGCAGTGAAAGCACAGGTAAAAACCGCAACACGAACATCTACAATAATTAATTAATAAGCCACATCATAGAGCCACCTAGTGTGAACCAATATATATATCTGTTTAATAATTGTAGAAAAAAGCTAGTGTTAAAGTTGTAAAATAAAATTAAAACTTTAAAACTATTTTTTTCATAAATATATATTTTAATTTTAATTTTTTTAAACAATCCTTAAAGTAAATATAAAACACCTCCAGGGCCAAATAACTCAAATCATAAATATTTGAAGAATCCCCAAAGCATCAACTCTGGTTTCTTTTCATACCACGAATAAATCTTTCGCCTTTTACTAAAGATTTCCGTGGAAAGGAACAAATAAATGAGTATTTGAATAATTTCTTTCATCCCCTCTTTTTAGAGGGGTAGTAAACAATAAATGTTAAATGTAAATCTGAAACTAAGCGAGAGCTTTTTTTTTTTTTTTTTATAATAGTTTATAGTCCTTTACACCATGTGTTTTAAGACTGACACGGCTGTGTGTAAGAAGCACCTAAGTACTTCCAGTCGTGGATCATAATTTGATCCTTTTAACTTTTCCCTCCTCCTTTCTCCAGGCTTGGGACTGGCTTGCAAAAACAAGGCGGAGTTCTAAGCGAGAGCGCTAGTTTACTAGCAAAGCCGTAGCGCGAACATTTCTGTCTGATAGGCCATCTATAGTGAACGAATAAAACTATACGTTTCATGACTTTTACATAGGAAAATGTTACTGCAAAATTGCCAAAAAATTGTGTATAAACAATTATTGTATTTTGAAATTTTATTAGTTCTTTAGCATTTATTGAACTAAATTTAAAACACCTCCAGGACTGAATTACTCAAACGATAAATACTTGAAGATTTGGGGTTACTTTAACTCTGGTTTCTCTTCATACCACGAATAAATCTTTCGCCTTTTACTAAAGATTTCCGTGGAGAGGAACAAAACAATGAGTCTTTGACTAATTTCTTTCATCCCCTCTCTTGAGAGGGGTAGTTAACAAATATTATAAAATGTGCACATAAAGGCCTTTGGTAATTCAGAAAGCCAATAATAAGAAATGTAGACGTAGAGAGCGCTAGTAAAACCGTGGCACGAGTACGTCTAACAACAAATAGGCCATCTAGAGTAAATTAATAAAAATATACGTTAAATAAATTTTAGAGAAGAAAAGCTAACTGTTAATGTTGTAAAACTTCAAAAAAATGCCATAAAATTGTTTATAAACAGTTATATTTTGAAATTTTATTTTTTTAAACATTAATTAACCTAAATTAAAAACACCTCCAGGGCTAAACTACTTGAGGGATAAATACTTGAAGATTTTTTTGTGTTGTGCTCAGGTTTCTTCTTGTTTTATGTGTCGATCTGTTACCCTTCCTTGTTGCACGTTTATGCCTAATAGACCTTCTCTAGAAATCTAGAGTGAATGTATAATAATATACGTTACATACATGTCTTTTAGAAAAGAATAGCTAAGTGTTAAAAATGTTGTAAAAATTTAAAAAAATGATATAAAATTGTTTATAAACGATTATATTTTGAAATTTTATTTTTTAAACATTAATTAAACTAAATTTAAAACGCCTCTAGTGATAAATACTTGAAGATTTTGCTGTTATGTGACTCTGGTTTATCTTCAGCCGGTGTTGACACGACTGGACTACTGCAACTCTTTATTCACTAACGCTAACAAAAAGTATTAAACAGACTTGTCTTCGCGTCGAGTATGGCTTGCCATGTCACTCCGCTGTTAGATAAGCTTCATTGGCTAAAAACTTCGGAAAGAGTTACACTCAAAATCTCAAACATCATTTTTAAAGCCATGCTCTATGGATCGCCGGAATACATCAGCTCTCTCCTGGTCAGTTCAAATACAGTTCAAAGAAGATCATCTCTTCCAATCAGCTAATCTTCCCCCTCTTATCATCTCCAGATCCAGTCTCTCAAAGTTTGGCGACCGATCTTTCCATCTTGCTTGACCTGTCATCTGGAATGCTCATTGCTCTTCCACCGGGGGTCAGAGAACAATCGACCTATAAAAAAAGTTTTGACCAATTTCTTTCGTTCTATTTTTTTAGAGGGGTAATTAAAAAATAACAAATCAGGCGCAACTTTAAAGCTTTTATTGACTGAGAGAGCAAATAATAAGAAAAGTAGAGATCGATGTGCCGGTAAAACAGTGGCTCGAACATTTCCATATAATTAGCCATCTAGTGAGCGAATAAAAACATCTGTTACATGACTTATAGTAAAATAAAAATACCTCTGTTAATGCTGTAAAATAAAATAAAAGAACTACCATAAAACTATTTGTAAATATAATCATATTTTGAATTTGTAACATTAATTACAGTAAATTTTGTGCACCTCCTTTTTGTGTCGGATTTAAAGGTTTTGATGTACAGTGGTACCTACTCCATATCTATGCCTACTCCCCTTTTACGACCTTGAAAATGACCCAAAAAACATGTTGTAAAAAGGGGTCTTAAATGGGGAGGGAAACGTTAGTCAGGCTTGAAAACCAATCCGTTAGCGAAAATCGGTCGGAAATGAGAGTCGTAACCATGGGGAGGTCATTCAGTGGGGAGTATCACAGAGCCTATACGAATGGTCAATCATATTTAGTCATTCAAAAACTGAACTTGTGTTACAGTACTTAGCAGAATAGTATAGTTGGTCCTGTAGAATCAAGATTTGTACTATAGAAAAAATATATCTGTGTAAACCCATAAACTATATAGCAGATGCGAACTACTAGTAAACATAACTATATATAATTCTAATATGATACTACCGAATGATTCATCAAATTTTTCAGCAAAATATCAATAAACTTAAAATGCGTATTTATTCATTCTGCCTATTTGTCGAATCTTTGCAAATCGTATCTTTTTCAAATCTTCTCGTGAAGATAATATTTATTTTTCAAGCAGTCGTGGCACAGCCAGTGAGTGACCAGACAAAACAGGGCATGCAAATATCAGTGAACGAACAGAGTATTAATAAAGCAGAACAGTGAAAACAAAAACAACGAAGAAGACAAAACTGTTGCTCTTCAGAATTTGTTTGTATTTCTCGGTGGCTTCACCTTTTCGTTTCTTCATGTTCTGTTTCTTCACGCTCTCTTAAATCGCGGAACCAGCGTCAGTGTCCAAAGCCACGAGTATCAATAAAATAAGTCATAACTCGGCATAAAATATAGGAGGAAACTCATGACGATGGGAAAACAACGATACGACTATAAAGCGTATTAACATCAAAACGAATGTGAATAAATGTCATCAGATAGAGCGTTCATTATTTTCCTTCTCGGCATTGGCACTCGTCCTATGCAGTTGGACATACAACTGAAACAAAACAAATTAACATAATTTATACTCATTATTAACATAACAAGATGTTAACCAGGACTGCTCTATAGGTAAAATTTCAAATAGCATAAACCTTGAAAGCACAACAAGCAGAGGTGTTTATTATTTCTGATTTTTTACCTTAATAAGCCGAATTGTCTGCATCTCTATGACAACCACATCTCAAAATAATTATAAAAAAAAAATTGAATTTTGAAATGAACTTGTTGCAGCTTACCATTCGGATTATCAATCGAATAAACAAATAAAAATTGTTACAGAAATAAACATAATTTACCTTTCAAAATGTATTCTGTCAGTAACATTGGAAGATTTGGACTTTCCTCATTCATGGCATTCAAAACTGCAATTAATTTACTTGAACATTTAAAAAACGATTACATTCCTTTAACCACTCACTATGGGTATCCGCCAAATTCATCGCGAAACGATTCATCGTGAAACAATTCATCGTGGACAATTCATCGTGGAACATTTCATCGTGAGACAATTCATCGTGTAAACGATTCATCGTGAGACAATTCATCGTGAAACAATTCATCGTGAGGAGAATTCATCGTTAAAATCTCATCGTGAACAATTCATCGTGAGACAATTCATCGTGAGGAGAATTCATCGTGAACAAAAAATTTTTTTATTTCATTTTCTAAGCTACAAAACTAAAAAAAAATAATAATGATAACGGCTAATTTTTTCATCTTTGTTTGAAAATGTTTAGGTTATTGCTATTTGTAAAAAAAAATGACAAGTAGTTAACGTTTAAACAGTTTATTAATAAGAAAAAACACTAATTTTAACACGGAAAACATATTTAAAATTAAAAATTGTGAGCTATGCTTTGAAGATAATCTAATCTGTCCCTATTATTATAAATTTGAACAATCCGAATGAATTGAATGCGAAGAGCAGCGTCACGGTAGCATTTCTTTGGAGGAGGAGGGCACTGTGGCAAGGTCATAGATATCTATGGACAAAGCTAATTAAACCATTAAGCTGATAAGAGCAAGTTAATGCTCACTTGCCTCAGCTGTTGTTTTTTCAAACAAACGTATAAAGCGTTTGTAAACTAATTAAACTAAGAATCGATCATGCGAATCAAAGGCTTTGTGTCAAATTAAAGCATTTATAACTCCTTTGTAATTTTACAAGAAATCATGGTTTTTAGACTCACATTCACTCATGTCCACAATTATGGATTTTTTTTAAATATGAAGGTTTCACATTAGGAAGTCTATACACAGGTGTTCCTGTCGCCATGATACTGGACACTTTTATGACGTCTATACAAATTCACGATTTCAGAACCACACTCATTCTTATCCACACCAAATTTTTTCATTAGTTTAAAGTTACAAAGATAACGCTAAAGAAAATCTACATTTAATAAATAAATAATTATATTAGTAACACAATTGTATAAGTGCAAAAGTATCCAAGAAATTCATTTGAAAATTTGTTCATTGTATTTATTTCCAAGAACACTAAAAGATTCAACCAATATTTATTCATTCAGCGGTTTAAAGGAAAATTGTATTATGCAAATTAATTTTCCATTGTGAAAAATTATCTATGATGAATGTTTCCACATTAATAAATACTAGATATATATCAATGGTTTCCACGATGAATTGTCTCACGATGAATTGTCTTCACGATGAATTGTCTCACGATGAATTGTCCACGATGAACTTTTCACGATGAATTGTCTTCACGATGAATTGTCTCACGATGAAATGTCCCACGATGAATTGTCCACGATGAATTGTCTCACGATGAATTGTTTCACGATGAATTTGCCGTAAACCCTCACTATGCTATGTTACAATCGCTATGAAAATGTTTTTTGAAATCTTCTATATCCAGGATAGTTACTTTACATAACAAGTTGCAAAAATTATGAAGAATGAATAATGAAATCTTCATAGATGAAAAAAACATACTTAATGGTCATTTTTAATAATAAGTTCTTTTACATGTTTTCAAAGTGTATAATCGCATACGTTTTTATTACCCTAGAAAATAAATTTGTGTCTTTGTGTACATAAATATATGAATATTCATACTTTTAATGTACATGGTAAGAAGTTCCGAGGAAGGTGGCCCAGCTGAGTGATCGTAAGGAATCGTAGTCGTCAGCTGATAACAACAGATGAAATTGATTATCATTATAACATATATACTACACAAAATTCAGAATATATATATATATATATATACATATATATATATATATATATATATATATATATATATATATATATATATATATATATATATATATATATATATATATATATATATATATATATATATATATATATATATATATATATATATATATGACCTGCAGAACAAATTTAACAAAATTTTCTCACATTTTATCAAACTTGAAAATGAAGTTCTGCTAATTAACAAAATAAATTTTTTGTATAAATTATGCAAATGGCATCACACAGATAATAAACAATTATCTAGAAATGGAGAATGTGTGGACTGTCTGTATCTAAAAAAGTGAACACACACATGCACATGCATACACACACACGGAGTAACCAACCACATTGGAAGAATCGTCCGTGGAAGGGCGGATTTTAGATTTAGTTTTGTTTTTTTTATTTTTGCTCATGTAACTTCTCTTTTTCTGCTGCAGTGCCAGAAAAACAGAGATAAATTGATTCTTCAGCTCTTTGTCGTATTCGAGTTCATCTCTTTTGGCCAGTTCATGAATGAGACATTCAGAATATTCTCTAACGATGCACTCCAAGTCGTCATACAACTCGCACAACTCCAGCACCGTCATATCTTCTAAGTCTGAGAAGAAGTCAGAATTTAATAATGAATGAATAATAAATGATGAATCTGTGTCACATAAATTCAATTAAAGTAAGACAAAGCTACAGAAAAAAAAACTAAAGGTCAAGGTCAGACTGCAAACCTTCGGCGACTCAAGCACTTATACTAATATTCTTATATCAATGTCGTTAAAAAAATATTTTTACGTAGAAATAAACATAAAAAATTATCCAAAAAACAGACAATCTAAAAAACTTATGCAACTGCAATAGCCTATTCTAAAAAATATAATATATCAAGTAAACTTGAGCCAGAAAAAACAACTATTTCGAGTTTGGCTACGTTCATACCGCGAACGTGTTTACCACAAATCTACACACATTCAATCGTTTATGAATCTGTCTTCGCTATGAAAAATAATAAAATCACCAAGTAGAAACCCTGTTATTTTCTGAAAATTTAATTATCATATCAAGATTCAATACTAATATCAGTACCAATAACTTGACCAATTTACAAATACTGTGTTTAAAAGGTGTTTTTATGTAAATAAGTCTAGTTTTTGGTTTAATCTTGACACAATAATAAATAAATAAAGCAAACTAAACTAAACTGTATTTAAGAAAAAAAAACCAATAAAATTTGAAGATTTGCAACGGCACAGTTATTCTCTCTTAAAACTTGAATGTATCGATCGAAATATTACCTCCAATTAATGGTTTAGCCAGTGCAGGACTTTCGTATTGTATTTCATGAATTTGAGATTGTTTCTTATCAACAGACGGCAAAACAAAAAATTCAGAGCTCGATGACATATCCGTTGGCAATGGTGACAATTCCTGAGATTATTCACAATTATTGAAAAATTGAAGTAAAAACAATAAAATTCCAATTAATTTAATTTAGTTTGTGGCTCCTTTGTGCACAGAAAAACAAAAATAAACGAAAAACCCAAGCAAGGCCAGGTAACCCAGCCAGTTATTAAATATTTAGACTTATTTTTGCTAAACCAAAATAACTTTAGAATGAGTCTAAAAGTGTCATCTCTCAGCTGAAGGTGTGAACAAAAACATACAAAAATGTGTGCAAAAAAAAATTTCAAATAAATTTGAGATTGTATTAGCAGTGTATTGTTGAAAAGAACTTCTGTGTATCTCTATCTCTATATGTAGAAATTTAAAGTTTGAAATACCTCCATCATTTCTTCAATTTCGCTTATGACCTGCTCAGCGGTGAAAAGAGGTTCTTGCTGTAAATTTGTAGAAAGTATGAGCGAGTGCATGTCGAAGGAAGGTCGAGCATCATCATCATCACCGTCATCTTCATCGAGCGGAAAACTTTCACAAGTCTCAAGATGGCCGCAAGAATTGGTTTCCTTGGGAGATTGTACGGTTTAATTAATAGAGTATTGAAATATATATGATCAATTATACTATTTGTTAAAAAATTAAAAATATTATTTTATCTTAACATTTCAAGAATTATTTTTTTATATAGCACTTATATTAATTTTAATTCAATAATACAATCACTGATTTTTTAGATATGCACCCAATAACCTAATCAATGTATAGCAAGTAAATCAAATGAATTCCTTTTTTCTTTCTTTTTTCTTAATTAATTTTTTATAAACAATATTATAAAGATAAAAAATTAATAAATAATGTGTTGTCATCTATTTCATGCTTCTGCTGAAATTTTCAGAGCTCTAGCCAGTCAAGAAAAATTATGCAATTTTGTAAACGTAATTTGCAATGTAACAATTTCTTTACATGCTCCATATTATCTTCACATCTGCCTGTCATCGGTCCAGGAAGAATTTTGCAATCAATTTTTTTACCACTTCTACACTAGCTGGAGGCCTGAAACTTTCAGCTCAACCTTAAAATGGTCGTCGGGTATATATTGTAAAATGGTTGTCGGATTTTAGGCCGATGTCGGTTTCATTTTTCAATTTTTTTAAAAGTTGATTTCGGTTGTTCCAGTTATCGCGATATCGGCGTCCATTAATCGACCCACCTCTGATGGATGACAACACGTTATTTGATCTTTTTTGATTTTTCTTTGAGCATATTAAAAAAATCAAATATCAATATAAGCAAAAAACACACAACAGGTAATAAATTTTTTATAGATTTACTTGCGTACATTTATTAATGGTCAGCCCAAAAACTAACCCCCTCCCTGAAGCCATTTCTCTGACACAGTAAATATTAAAAAAAATATTTCTAATACATTGGATAATTAATAATTTTCCAACTTACATAACCTTTTCCAGAAAGCAGTTTGCTACTTAATAGTTTTAAACCATCTCCTTGCAGTTTTCTTGCCTGACTTGTCTGCCAATCGATAGGAAGAAGAGTACCAAAATTTCCCACAACTTTCTGCCAAATTCTGAGACAAACAAATAGTAATCAAATATAATAATTTTCTAATTGAATGCACAGCCATGAATGTGTCATTTAATAGATGCATTTTTCATCAAAAGTCTGCAGGGCACCAATAGGAGCTAAAGAATATTTGCTTGTGTAAATTAGGCGATCGCTTAAACCCTCTTTTGCCTTTATGACCAAGGAAATGAACAGGCAGCGCTCTAGTGAACACACAAATTTGAAACATCATTGAATAACTTTTCATGCTTTGCAGTAAGCTATTAACTTTATGATCCACATAATGAAACTGATATATTAAAAAAAAAACAATTATTACTTGTCATTACTGATCAAAGCAAATCCTTTATTGACATTATTAAGATGTGCCTCCGTGTAGCAGTTGTCCATTTCAAAACAATGTCGTAGCAGCTCACTAGTTTCGACATTTTCCAGACCAACATCAATGGAAAATTCAGAGTAGGAAGACTCCGATAAACACTTAATATCTTTTGTGTCGAATCCAAGCAGAAAGCAAGCACTGTTCTTAGGCAAGCCATCTTCTTGACAGATTGAGCTTCTCATTTTTTGATCATTGAAAGATTCAAAATCTTCCCATTCATGGGGCTCAAACTCAACAAATTCCATGTTTAATTATTTAGAAGTTTAGGATTTTATATCCAACTCGAAAAGAAATGTTCAACAGGTGGTCTTTGGCGAGTCTTTACGTTCTTTGAAGCACAGTCGAGTCGAGGAATTAAAAATCAGCAACAGCTCAAATAAAAATTGCGCAAACCTAGTGAGTAAAGGGTCTAGCCTAGTTCTGATCGATCTTATTCTTAGTCTTTCTACTAACTAGAGTTTTTAAGAGTCTGACTGACTAGTCATAGTAGACATAGAAAAATGTCACAGAAGGGAGTAGCATCAGAAGACTGAATAGTGTCGTTTCTTCTGGAGACAACAGTGTCAATATAAGTAAAAGTATTTTACTATAGACTTTAAATATTATTATAAGTCAGACTATACGGAATATGGCACTAAAGTTGACAAGAGAACTATACAATTATACTTATACATTAAAATAGATAGAGTATAGATTCAGTAGATAGACAACTTTCATTTTCACTGAAGCTGATTCAAAAATTTAAATTTTCATAATTCAAACAACAATTGTAACAAAGAATTAGTTGGTGTTGACAATCTTTCTGAAAAGTTACAATTATAACAGTCTACTAAGCGTTCGTTACAGAGATTCTAAAAAAATGAATCATCTTTCTGTTGTTGTTTATTTATTTATTATGGCCTCTTCGCCTGTTCATCTTTAATGTAAGGTCTTTATTCAGCCAATTAAGTTTTATTATATATTAATAACATTTACAAACTAAGCTTTTAAGGTTTAAAATTAGATTTATTCGATTAAGTTAAAGTTGAAAACCTGCGGATAGAATTATTTTTTTGTTTTATACCAATATTTATTTTAGAATTTTTAAGTAAAAGTATAATTTTGAATAGTTTGTTTGTGCATTGTAAAAACGCCAGAAGTAAGGTAGGTTGGTAGGTTTTAGTGGCGGCGTTATAGATTTTCTATGGGCAACACCGTCTGATTTACAAAGCGTACGCTGTGTGTTTGTTTGTGTGTGTGGCGTATGGCGAATTACTTTATTTACTTTTAAAGCTCGACGTAGAATATTAAGTATATATTTTGCTTAAATCTCTTTGATTGGATTTATATAAGTTTGTGCTCCTATATTCCTGATTTCCTTTCTATTAGATTTTGCGTGTACTAATTGTTACATTTCATAGGGCATAGGCATTATTATTCGTCATTAATTATTATTTTAGTACTATTTTTGTGTGTGGAAATATTGTCTAGTGCAAACTTGTTAAATTATTTGTCTATTGCTGTGCTAGAGCAGAAGATATCTTCATTTATGGCAACTCCCAACACGATATCATCTCCGCTGGGAAACACTCCGTCGACCGATATGAATGTATCCCACAGTGTTTGTGGGTTTGCATCACCGGGACCAACCACATCAAAGGCGTATAACTTACCACAACATTTGCATGATGCTGGCTGGCGCAGGTTCTGGAGCAATCGAGAAGGACGAGAGTATTTTTTTAATAAAATTACAAACGTCTCGAAATGGGAATGGCCTGAAACAGAATCTCAAGTGAGTCATTTCAGTCAGGATTTGATATTTAATTGCATTTATTTTTTATTTATAGAACCAAAAAAAAAACAAAGTTTTTGCAAATCTGTTATGTTTTTGATTTGCTAAACATAGATAATATATTTTTTAAATTTAAAAATTAAAATCTTTTTAGATAATTTCCAAAAAGGAAATAGAATGCATTATCATGAGGAGTGAGTCTATATTGCAAATTTCAGCTTGATTGGATGAAGGGAAGTATGTTAATTTTCACTTCCAAGATTTATTCCCAAGAAATCAAGCAGGTAAGCAAGCAAGCAAGAACGGCAGTGAAGTTAAAATTAGGAATATGAAAATAGATAAGAGATGCAATTCCAGTTATGCTTTTATACAGTCAGTGAGTGTGTAAGTCAGCAAAGTTGGTTATAACTTATGGAGTTTTATAAGGCTTACTTAACTTTTTTTTCCATCATTAGTTCTATCCAGCACCTAATTTTTTTTATAATATTTGTATTATATATATATATATAGATATATATATATATATATATATATATATATATATATATATATACTAGCGGGGTTACCCGGCGTTGCCCGGGGTTTTTAGGGGTTTTTCTAATGTTTGTCCCTCTCGCTCCCGTTTCCTTCTCCACTTTCCCGTTTTCGTCGCGTTCCCGGTCGCTTTTCCGCTCTCGGTCGTTTTCCAGCTCCCGGTCGCCTTCCCGCTCAGAAGTTTTGTTATCGATTTTCTCTCTTGCTCGCGTTTCCTTCCAAGCTTGCTCTCCCGATTCCAGTCGCTTTCCGCGTTCCCGGTCGCTTTCCGCGTTCCCGGTCGCTTTCCGCGTTCCCGGTCGCTTTCCCGTTCCCGGTCGCTTTCCCGTTCCCGGTCGCTTTCCCGTTCCCGATGGCTTTTCCGTTCCCGGTCGCTTTCCCGTTCCCGGTCGCTTTCCCGTTCCCGCTCACGCTTGCTCTCCCGTTCCCGGTCATGCTTGCTCTCCCATTCCCGGTCACGGTTGCTCTCCCGTTCACGCTCATTTTTTCTTTTCCATTCTTTCATAACTTCTGTTAGCCTATAAAACGTAAAATAGATTTGCTAAGACTATATATATATATATATATGAATGTTTGTGGGTTAGTTTGTCCATTATAGAAACGGGAAAGCGACCCGGAAGGACAGCGAGCGGGAACGGAAAAGCAAGCGTGAGCGGGAATGGGAGAGCAAACGTGAGCGGGAAAGCGACCGGGAGTGGTAAAGCGACCGGGAGCGGGAAAGCGACCGGGAGCGGGAAAGCGACCGGGAGCGGGAAAGCGACCGGGAGCGGGAAAACGACCGAAAACAGGAAAGCGAACGGGAGTGGGAAAGCAGGTGGGAAAGGAAACGGGAGAGAAAGAGACAAACATTAGAAAAACCTCTAAAAAACCCGGGCAACGCCGGGTATCTCCGCTAGTACATACATAAACACACACACAGACACACATACATGCACATACACATACATACATACACACATACATACGCACATACATATATATATAGTTCCCGCTCGCTCACCCGCTCCGCTCCGCTCATTTTGTGACGGATTTCAATTTTTTTTTTTTTATTTGACTTTCCTCTTGACTCTCAAGGTTGTGTGAAAATTTCATTACGATCGGATGAATGGTGTAGCAATGCATAAATGACATTAACATACATAAATACAAACATTCATTTTTATATATATAGATATATATATATATATATATATATATATATATATATATATATATATATATATATATATATATATATATATATATATATATATATATATATATATATATATATATATATATAAAATGTACAATTTTATAGGTGGGCCACTTCTCAGATCCATTAGGAATCTCAGAACCTCAAAAATCACCTTCGCATGGAACTCTGAGTCATAGCCACAGTATCAACAAAGAGGTATCTGCTAGTGTTTCTGGTGGTCATTTGTATCTAAAGAGAGCAGACAGAGAGTCAGATTCCTGGTCAATGGCTCCACCGTTAAAAAAATTAGTTTCTGTTTCAAGGTAGTTGTTATCTAATATTATCATAGTTGTTATCTAATATTGTCATAGTTGTTATCTAATATTGTCATTGTTATTTTGGCTCATTGCAAATTCCCACGTGAAGTTAATCTGACTAGCACAGGAAGATGAAAGACTTAGTTGACCTGGGTCGTAAGATTGAACTCCCTGCCCAAAGAAGTTACGCAATCTGTGATTTGACCACCCGGGAATTGAACCCGGACCCAAAGCTTAAAAGTCACAGACTTTGCCGCTGCACCGTCGCACCTGAACTATTCGCATTCAAAAACACACAAAAGTTTGTCCCCTTTCCTTGGTCTCTTACTAAAATTTGGAACACTTGCAAGTTATTTTTTGGAAAATGTTATGTTACAATTTGTCTTTTATTCAATGCTTGCTGGGTTGTTCAGAGGTTTTCAAAAATTGAAAAAATTATTATTATTGTTGTCTAAAGTCTTTTCTGGGCAGCAAATGTTCACTGTGCCAAGTATGATGCAGATCCCTTCATTCATTCTGGAGTTATTAGACGACAAACACCATTCACCTGAGCTTTATACATTAGATGATTCATGATAACAAAATTTTGTTTGAAAATAAAACATGAAATTTCACTATTTGTTTATTTGTCACGTTTTTAAATCATTACCAGCCAGTTCTGGGATTTCAACATTCAGTCGAACGCAAATCTAAGGTGCTTGCCACTTCAGAATCATTTGCTTCTTCATCCTCACCCTGAGGTTGAACAGTTCAGGGGGTCACTGGTGGCTAAACTTAGGCAGAATTATCAAGATCTTTGTTTACATAGAGAAGGTGAGTATTTAGAGGTAGGTATTCATTGTATTCAAGCAACAGATATTGATAACTTCGTTTGGTTTCGGGGTGATATCAAATGGCGTTTATTAGTTTATGCAACATGCTTAAAATAGAAGAAAGGAAAATAAAAATAGCAGACACACAAAGCAAACAAATTGTTTAAAAATAACCACCGTGTCCCCTAGAGTTATCTTCAAACGAAAAGCATCTTGATGAAACGTTTCTCCGAAACCTTCACCTTTGGTTAAAATTTGCGACCGTAGCCCATCACGGAGAAGTTATGCTTTAATAATACAAGGAATATATTTATACATGTAATTTTTAGCATATTTCATTGTGCTTATTGAGATAAATGACTTCTAATTCATATCCGGTTTCATTTTTTCTTTATATATTTGATGTATTGGTAATTCCCAGTGAAGATAGCAGCTCTGTAGTGCGATTTGATGGCTGTTGAAGCAGCTGCTGTGCGCCATAAGTTTTAATAGAGTAATTTCTACTAATTTCTTCTTAATTAGAAGCACTGTTCTAAACGTAATAAACTCAGAGCAGCTGACAAGGCAACACAGTCATGTAAACATTCCAATGTCAAGATAATTAAACTGCCATG
This sequence comes from Erpobdella octoculata, assembly GCA_963978895.1. Classification (NCBI taxonomy): domain Eukaryota; kingdom Metazoa; phylum Annelida; class Clitellata; order Hirudinida; family Erpobdellidae; genus Erpobdella; species Erpobdella octoculata. The sequence goes on along the minus strand of OZ022247.1, from coordinate 21,540,842 downwards.
GAAATTGGCTATATTAACATATATAAACATTCCAATGTCAAGATAATTAAACTGCCATGGAAATTGGCTATATTAACAGAAAATATCCTAAATTTCTTTGGGACACTGAGACCACATTGATTTAATCATCAGATCTAAAAAATTATTTCCGCTTTTGAAATTGCATCATCTTTCTTTTTTGTACACAAAGTTAATAATTTCATTGTTTATTAGTTCAGCTGCACTCAGCATCACATCATGCCTTTTTGCAAGATTTTGGCTGACAACTATTTTTCAAATAAAAGATTTATAATAATTTTTTTTTTATGGGTGTATTTTTATTTACTGGTTAATTCTGGACATAACAGTTCTATTCCCCAGTTGTACCAGGTGACTCAGATTCCTGGCCAAACCTGGTTCTTGTTTATTGGTCACAGAAAGACTGAGTTATCCTGAGTAGTGTTAGTTAATTGTAGTTCTAAAGAAGTTGAATATTTACATATAATGTGTATGCACATTTTCGCTTTTCTATAAATGGGATCGTACTGATGACTGTAATCTGATAATCCAGGCAAACCTCCACATTAATGTCATTATCTCATACTGCATAACAAATTAGTAAGATGTTCGGATAGAGGTTTTACTAACTGTAGCTTTTAATTGAAATTCTGTTGTACATTTCTGGAACACGAGTACTAGGTGTGAGTATTCATTAAGAGCAGGTGTATTGTGTGCTTGTACAGAGCAAAAATCAGGCTGAGTTCTGTTTTAATTTGTACACAAAATTGTAAGAAACATCTGGTTATTATCACAAAATATCAATATTTATGTAGATGTTCTAGATCTATTCAAAATTCAGTGCTTATTTTCTTTTATAATTGCCATTAGGGACTATAATCAGAAACCTTAAAAATTTGATTGATTTAATGAAAACATACTTATGGTCTTGATTTGATAATATGTATTTTCTTTATGTCTATGATGGTGGCACGATGTCCTTTTAAATTATATATATATATATATATATATATATATATATATATATATATATATATATATATATACATTATTACTTTCTGTTTATTTTTTTACGAAGCCGGGATGAACTAACCATCCGAGTCATCCATTTAAAGTGTTTCTCTGTGCTTTTTTTCTTACTGGTGACAATTCAAATTAAAGCTAGTTCTCATGCCTTTTGGACATCGACGTTGTTGTATTTTTTTTTGTAGGCATCGATGCCCCGCCAGAATCGTTCAACAGATGGCTGCTGGAGCGTCGGACAACTGACAAGGGCCTCGATCCTTTGCTGCCCAGCGACTGCGCCAGTCCTCTTTCTCAGGCGATGTTCCGAGAAGTCATGAATGACATCCCCGTGAGACTTGTGAGGCCGAGGAGGTGTGACGATGCTAGAAAAATGCTGGCCAAATATGCCGAAGCGGCCAGGTTTATTATCGTTATCATGAAATAAGTACGTATAGAATTATCCCTCCCTGTCACAACTTCTTAGACCCCCTCCCCTCGGAAGCGTGACTGACGTGCCAATATGCACACGTACCTGAACGGCTCTCCAAGTGTTAATGGTTTTTAAACATGGTTAAAGAGTACCGAAAGGTGCAGAGGGTGCATCGTATCATAATACAAAGTTGAATTGTTTTTAATATTCAGAATGATAAAGTGGATAATCGTTGTTAAATTAGTTGAAAGAAAATCGCAACAACTTTGTTAGATCGCTGGTGGAAAAGAGAGGTGGAACGGGTCCCGAGAGCAGGAAGAGTGTTACGTGGCATGCCGAGGACACGTTTGCTTTCCTTCAGAAAAGAAGTGGATCTACCTTTGAAGATTACATGGTATTATAATTTTTTTTAAAATTTATGTTCTGGTATTCGGTATTTGCTTTTTGTTCACCTTACTACAGCAGGTCCTCACTTATATATGATTTTTCTTTTGCTGTGAAAAATTGGTCGCATAACCTGGAAAGTTGGATAACCCGTGGAAGAAATATGGATACCGTGCCTAAATTTTAGCTTTTACTGTGCCGGCATTATCATGAATGATATAATCGAATGAATTTTTGTTTTCTTAAACAATATTGCTGCCGTTAATAAATTCACATTATTTCTGTTCGTTATTATTCAAGGAGAGACTGGCCCACTTGAAGCGTGAATGTCAACCGCATGTCATCGCTGCGGCAAAGTCATCCGTGGAGAGCATCTGCACGAAGATGTACTCGCTGTCGCGCGAATATGTCCGACAAATCCGTGAAAAGCATTTATTTATACTCCAACAAGCCGGAGTTGACGGTGAGTCGCGTTATTTTTTTTCGTAGATTGAATGGAGGACGACCTTCCTGATCAAAATGTTTTCTCAGTTTCGTCCTTGTGTCGCTGTAATGTAGAAATTTGAGTTTTTATAGGATTTGTCATTAAATTTAAGTCATATTTTAGATTTTCTATTGCTTTATGTTAGATGATTTTTATCGATCATTCCATCACAGTCAAAGATTGGTTGGACCCGCCCATTCCGTCATCGGTCCACCTTTCGTCTCTTTATCCCTGCCCTGCTCCGTGTTCTCCCGTCACTCTTTCATGCCCCGTCATTCCAAGTTTGGCCATTGAACTTCAAGAGGCAAATGAAGTTGTATCTCTTACGAGTAAGATCGGGGGTCAGGAGACTGTCAAGATCAATTCCAGCCACTTTAAAAAACTGGTCGGTCTGATTAGCATTTGAATGAGCTAAAAATAGATATTATTTTCATTGATGGAAACAATTTGGTTATCATTTAATAGGAACAGTTGTACCAATTGAACTGCAAGGATGATCCGAGAATGGAACATTTTCTGGGCAGGGTGTGGTGTCTTCTCAAGAGATACAGTGTTAGGCTTATATCAATATTTCTAATTAATGTATGTATATTCATTTGGGATGTCCTGCATTTGATATTTTGGTGTTTTGAGTTCACGATTTTCAAAATCCTGGGTTGTGGACCTGTGGTACGAAACGTCCGGGTAGTACGGAACTTTGGTTTTGGGTTGGTGACCCATGGCATCTCTACTTACTGGTCAATACTAAAGTATTTTCAAATCTGGGTTTAGATTGAATTTTATTTGTCAAAATTCTGTGTTTGGATTTAGGTATTGAAAAAAGAGCAGGCATTAGTGAATTTCGGGTTCAAGTCGGTACCTGTAACATCCCTAATAATTATTGTCATTTAAATAATTTTCTGTATTTTAGCAGATTATGTAGATGTTTTAAACAACAGCTGTTTTATTGTTAATTTCAATTTCAACAAATTATTTTTAGATATTTTTTGGAAACAAAGAGAACGAAGGATTCGGTCTCCAGGGTGCACTACCGGTGTCCGTGTTTCAGTGTCTGAACAGAGTCTTTGGCGTAACGTTCGAATGCTTTGCATCGCCGCTCAACTGCTACTTCAAGCAGTATTGTTCCGCATTTGTCGACACGGACGGATATTTCGGATCTCGAGGGTCTGTCTGTGCTTGTTGTGTTGTCGTGTTTGTTGTGTTGTAGTGCTTGTTGTGTTGTCATGTTTGCATCATCAGCTGTTGTTTAGTCGTTTTGTTATTTAATATTTGTTCTATCGACAGGTCGATCCTTGACTTCTATCCGATTAGAGGTTCTTTTGAGGCGAATCCTCCGTTTAATGAAGAACTGATGGATGCCATGGTGGACCATTTTGAGGTCTTCTTGTTTTTATTATCATTTTTTCTTCTTATATTGTTTTGAAGAAAAATAAAGTTTTTAAAAAATATAGTCTCTGAACGTTAGCATTTTATTGATATTAAATGCAATTAATGATATAATGATACTGCTGAGGTTTTTTTTTTAATAAAGAAGCTTTTAAAAAATCTCTTTAACCCATATAACCCGACAATCCTTTATAAGGGATCTATGTTAAACTAATTGCAAATTCTTAATTTTTCAATATAATATCAATGTTGCAGTAAAACTCAGTCATACAACTAAACAATCTCTTGTTCATCCGAGGTTTTTGACGTTTTGTACAACACTCTCTTGTGATGACTGTTTCGTTGTACTGTGCTCTATAAATCATCCATGTTATTATTATTATTATTATTATTATTATTATTATTATTATTTTTATTATTATTATTATTATTAAATAGTTTATAGTTTGTTTTTTTTATATTAGATGTTTTAAGACCAAATTAGTTTTACTGAGCAGTCATATTCTAGCCATTTTATTTGTTGTTGTATCATCAAGTTGCTGGTTTTGTTTTTGCCCTAAAAAAACTTTCAAAACAATCTAAACTTATTTAACAATCTAATCATTGACTTATTCTGCTAAATCTTATTCTGAAAACTTATGCATCAAATATTTGGTGTTTGCATGCACATTAGGAATTGGACCACACCCAGCTGCAACTTTGCAGCAACCGATGTTATACTTATCTCTTGGAAATTTTTTATTTTTTTTTTAACACCAGAACTTGATGTCAGAATCAGATGAACCTCTCTCCTTTATCATATTCATTCCATATTGGAAGGACCCACCAACTGAATCCCTCATGAGACTTGAGTCCAGCAGGTTAATATATTGAATCAGAATTTATTTTTTCTCAAGTAATGTATAAGCTTTAATAAACTTTTTCTTTTTATATCATTTTGGTCATCTTTCATAGTACTTAAACGAGTGCTATTCTGCGAGACAGATTTTAAAAAAGTGCAATCTCGGAAATGTCAACACTGATCCTGTCCGTCGCAAACCAGCTTCTGCTGAAATTCTGTCAAACAATGCTTTTTGTTTATTTTTTAAGTTGAATAACCCATTTTTCATCTTTTTTAAAAAAAAACAGATACAATAGAAATCAAATAACCATACCTGCCATGGAACACGAGTACAGGCATGGGTTTCAGCACATTTGTTCCAAGTAAATTTTATCGTATTTTGAAGATTTTTTAAATTTTATTTTCTCTTATGACATGCTGCTTTCTCTCTCTCAAACGTAAAAATGAAATATAAAATCACAAAGAACACTGTAAAACTCATTGAAATAAATAAGTGTTTATAGAAATAAATTATTTATGAAAGTTGTATTTGAAGCATTAGTAAAAAAAAAGGAGAATAAAAACTTGACTTATGAGTATGTCTCCTAGGTCTAAAAAATTATCAAGTTATTGCAGAGTAAATAATGGATTGGAAATTTCCTTATATGAATAACAAATCTGATTCTATAGGAAAGATTTGAACGTGAAATCTCTCCACGGAACGTTAGTCGTTTTCCTGCAAAATGAACAAGGAGCAGTGAAATGGCCAGTCACGCCAAAAGAGATCAAGGAACTGATCTATGCTTACCAGAAAACGTCACCTCAGTAATTATTTCCGTATTCACACGTCTGTTACGTGTTCACACCTCGATATTGTCTCGTTCTAAAATTAGAATCGCTTTGTATATGTTTCACTTAATTTTCACCCAATGACTTTTTTATTTTTTTGTTTATTTAATGAGTTTAATGAAATTTTGTTTTCTACTTAAGGTTTCAGTATTTGGATTTGTTAGCAACCGAACTCATCCGATTGCAATTGTATACTTACTTAATTCCTAATGGTTTTGTACAGGAGATGCTTATTACATAATTGGAGTTATATATGTATATATACATATATATATGTATATATGTGTGTGTATATTTATTTTTATATTTCATATTTTATAGTGAAGGTTTTTATTTGTTGCGTTTTAAATTAAATTTGATTTCTAAACGTCCACAATATAATTAATGACAGTGGTTTTTTCTTTAGTAAAACCAGATTGTTTTCATTAAATTTTTTTCATAACTTTTTTGTAACCTTGAACAGTTTCATAATTTTGGGAAATGGATGGTTTTAACTAATCTATTTATAGTCTTGGTGGATAATTTTCCTTGGTGCATTTTCTTCATCTTTCGTATAAACACTCTAAATCCATCGGTTTTTCTGTCTGTGTCGTCTATTATCTGATAGATTTACTGGAATAGGATCGGGTATTTGGTCTAGAATGTACAATTTGGAGAGATTTGATTTTGCAATCATTGACCTAGAACGTATATGTTTTGTATAATAACAATAATACTTTTTTCTTTTGTCATGATTAAGACCATTGTATATATATATTGTTATGTAATTTGTTAACTTCATTATTGTGTTTTAATTATTTGATTAAGGCCTCTTTGCTTTTAGCTGCTAGAAAAACCCTTACACCAAATATATATATTTATTTTTATCTTTTGAATTTGCTTTCTACTCTCCCCTACTCCCACCCCACTGGTGACGTCTTCTGCTACGAAATGCAGCCATTTCTTATTGGTTACAAGCTGCTGCACTTTTGTTTTTATTCCACACCACCTTTTTAAGTCCAATTCTGTTGGTGTACTGTGTCACATTAAACTTTCCTGATCTGATCTCACACTCGTCCATATTATTATAAACTAATACGTTTACTTTCGTCATTTTAAATTAAAAAACTGTTTTCCTAAATGTATATATATATAATGATTTTTTTTAAATTGCTTGTTGTTTTGTGGTGTTGCCGTGACATTTTTTGATGGATTTTTTGTTGGTAAAAATTTGTGGACCAAACAAATGCGCTGTAACATCTCTACCCAATAGCAATCAGTATTCCATTTAGTTGCTAAAAAAAAATTCTCCTATCAGTGGAGATCTGAAGCTAGCTGACCTTCGAGTCTGACTAGGAGAGAGTGGTCCTGAATGGAACGGTTTTTGTAAACTTTGTAAAGTTTGTGGCGTTTTATAGTATTTTTTAAATTTGGGTACTTACATTTGAACAAGGCATGTTTAGCTACGCAATAAAAATGAAATAGCCAATATACTCAATTTTAAGTGGTAGAATATTACAAAATGAGAGTACGCCTATGCCCTGTTGTTGAGTTTACCAAAGGTTTCAAAATAGAAAATAAGATAATACGTTTTTCAATGACAGAATTTCAATTCAAAATACAAATTTGTACTGCATGCACTTGACTCAAGTGACTTAAGACTCAAAACAGCGTGGAATTTCGATTAACATTGCTCAACATAATAAAAGTGAAAAAAATCATAACTTATTACAACGAAAAGTCACCCAGTAAATATTTTCAAGTAAAGTTAGTGTTTTTTAAGCTGAATCCGTTCTTTTATCTTCTGCTCGTAGACACGCTCATTTCTTGAATAGCTCCAGATGGTGACATATATGTTAAATGATGAAGCTTTAACAAAGAATTTTTCTAAATAAAAATAAACGGTCCTATTTATCATATTCATGGTTTCAAACATTCAAACCGAATTTCCCTTTCAAGTGTCAAATTAAGTTACATCTTATTAGGTGCTCATCATAACTAAAATCAGGGACGTAAATTCAGCATTTTCCAGGGGGAGGCAAAATTTTCCCGCCATTATATAGCTTACTGACAGGGTTACCCGGTGTTGCCCAGGTTTTTTGTGCTTAGTTTTGTCTCGTTTTTGCCAATGAAACGTCAAAGAAATAACAGATTTTTTTTGAAATTTTTCAAAATTTTCTCATCAATGAAGTTACCTGCATGCCAAATGTTGTTAAAATTGCTCCTGCGTCATGGATGTGATAAACGAATGCTCTCACACACACATTACCTTGCCTTTTACATTTATATAAATATGTAGGTACAAGCAGAGAGGGATGGGGAAATGCATCCCCCATCAGAGTATCAATTGAAATTTTTTTGGGTATAATACCTTGTTTTTGGAAAACGACCGTAGCTTTTTTGGGAAGAGAAATTGGAAGTCTTTGAAAAAAAATTTGAAAAATACTTACTTGTAATAAACAAGTAAATAAAAAACGAATTTTTAAAACCAATGCTCTTATATGTAATTAAAACACAAATTTTGCAATCAATTTTTTCTTATATTACTCTTTTATTTTATATTAAAGTCGAAATATCTTAATTATATCGAAATTAATTAAAATTAACTAATTGACTTATTGTAAAACTAATAATTGAATATTGCATTGTCTTCTATTTTGAGCATGTATGCAAAATTTGAAAAAAATCTATCATCAGGAAGTGACTCAAAAATTGATTGCAAGATTTGAAACAGACAGAGAAACAAACAGACAGAGAAACAAACAGACAGACAGAGAAACAGAGACGACGAGTTAATAAAAGCATTGGTAATAATAACTTTGATGTAGACAGCTGTGAGGAAATCAACATTGTATCAATACCACTAATAGGGTAAAATTCCACGAGTTCGCTGATTGTATTTTAGCACAGAAAACAGCTAATCTTTGGACCAACGCTGATACACAAATTATTACTCGGCAGTTATTGGTAAATCTAGCATCGAGCTAAGATATAAAATTGTCTACACACGCAAAAAGAATTCCAATACGCATTGAATTATCACGAGGTTAAGTAAAGTTAAAATTAACATATTATATAGTAAACTCTAAGTAAAAAAAAAATTAATTTTGGAAATCAAGGGGGGGCGAATTGTCTATACACGCCAGAAGGATTCCAATACGCATTGCATCATCACTAGGTTAAGTAAAGTTAAAATTAAATAAATATATAGTAAACTCTAGGTAAAAAATTCAAATTTTGAAAATCAGGGGGGGGGGGCAAATGCCCCCCCCCAATTTACGTCCCTGACTAAAATATTATGTTTTTATAAACGGTTTAATCAAAACGGTTTATAAAAATGACTTGTTTCAAAACCGAACTATTAGCAGAAGAAAAAGTTTGGTGTAAGCCACTGTAGATGATCCGAACATATATCTAGAATATAGGGATCAGAATGACTTTTTCAAGAATTGTAGACAAAAAGTCAAGTTTGATATAACCATGATTTATATAATTACAATATTTAAAAATATTTTAATAAATAATTGTATTCTTAGCAATAATTAGACGAAAGCACTTTTGTTTTTCTTAAATATTTTGAACGCATCCAACTCGTTTTCTAGTTCTCCATGTTGTTAAGTTTTCTTCGGTTTATCGAACGCAGATTTGTTAGTTCGGTTGTTTTAGAGCTCACGAAAAATCGAACAAGTAAAAGATAAGAACAATCAGTTTTCTTGAATTGATCGATTCTGGTTGTTAGTTTTTTTTATGTAAGTTGTTTTCTGTAGTTAAATTCAGATGATTTTGTCATTTTGTGGTTAGGTTGGTTAGGAATTCTAACTTATAAGAACTTAAACTTAGAATATCGGTTAGATAATTAACGGATTCATTTAAAATTTAAGATAAATAAATAAGTAGTATTATGTGAAGTATAAGAGTAAGTATAAGTACAGTAAATTATGTAATCTTTTATTTACTCCAGTATAGCATCCTAAGAACTAAATTAATTTATTTTAAATCTGGGACAATAATATCTTGCTTAATGGTAATCAAGCAATCAAATAATATTGGACACGTAGATTACCTTAAAAAAATTTGAAAAGAAAACATTTTTTGTTAAAAGTTCAGTTTTGTAGCTCCTTTTTTGGCTTAAAATAGGTCGAAAAGTAGAAAATGTGGCAGCACTTACGTAAGAAAACAAAAGTTTTACTAGGATTTAGCGAAAAAACAGCATTCATCAGATAAAGTTTTACATAAGCGGTTCCTGTCTATTTTTTCATTAAAATAATTTAAAAAGCCTAAAATTTGTTTACATTAACATACGAAAACAAATGTTATACCAGATTGAAGTAAAAAAAAAAATTCGTTGTAAATTTAGAGACTTTTAAAACGGTAAATATTACCCGTTAAAGCAATATTTACATCGCAGTTGTTAGTGATAAGGTACACTGAGGTTATAAATGAAATGAATACACAAAATTAAAATTAGTTTCTATTATAAATTTATTTGAAAAAATTATCAATTTAAAACAAAATAATTTTAATGTTTGGCTCAGCATAATTTTCTGCTCGCCTTTCGGTGACTCAGAGCGGCTTACATAAAGTCTTCAGTTTAGCAAATATTATAATAAAATTTAATTTTTTTAAACATATAAATTTTTTAAATAAAAAATTATTCTTTATTTGTTTCATTTTAAGAAATAATTTGTATCATGGGAACACACAGCACAAACCCGAACCCTACACCATCGTCACTGCTTTTTTTAAAAACATTAAATTTTTTATTATTCTGTAATTATAATATGATATATTTTCTATTTAAAAGAATTGTTTAAAATGTTTATAATCTCATACTAAGTGTTTTAATTAGTAATTACTTTTCATGGTGTTTATAGCTGTGATTGTATTACTCCTATGATTCTAAAAATAGCAGGCAATTTACGAATATTAATTTAATTAATAAACCCACTGAAAAATAAATTCAATGACTTTTTTGTAAAATTTAAAATGAAGTAAAATTAAATGAGATAATAATAAGGAATCAGATGTTTTTTGAAAAAAGATTTATGTCCCATCCAATGTCACTGGAATTTATGCAAATTAAACTTAATGTGTTCTTGAGAATTTTTACTTCTGCACATTGCCACAAATTAATTATTCAGTTATAGTGCACTTTGTTCACTACCAAAAAGCAAATTCACATCATTCTCTACTGCCAAAAAGCAAATTAAACAGTTAATTGTACCATGCAATAATCCAGCAGCGATTGTCAACTCTTTGATCGTAATTGCCATGATGAGTTTGTTTAAGGACATGCTGCTTCTTGTATAAAACAACTACAAAGTATTGATTTTGTTGCACGGCAATGCAATGCTGTACACCTAACATCTCCGTACGAAACTGTTGCTGTTCGTTCCTTGTTGGCAGACCTGCTCCGAATTTGACACACTTCTAGACGTTAAACTATGGATCAGTAAATAGTATTTGTTGTCTCATACAACTTATCGTGGGATAATTTTCTAATAAATATGTTGAGCTACACTATTTAATTTAAAACAGAAATGATGATTAAACTATGAAAAAATCTCATTTAACGATTTTGAGAACTGACACAAAAATGTAAATAAATGACAGAATAAAATTATTTTTAATCTTGAATCGTTGAATTAATATGTAAATTTAAAAACTAAATTAATATTGGTAATTTTCTATGGTTTTTTTAAAATTAGTAGTCAAATTAAACCATACAACAATTTCTTTGGGTTGCATGTCTTTCATGCTTCGATCAAAATACTTTGCAATAAGTTTATTGTTTTATTAGACCATTTAGAAAAATAATCTTCAGCTTATAAGTAAATGGATGTCAACATTGTAGCTTCATCAAATAACCTGCACATCACCAAGCCTTAAATGGCTTTTGACTTGCTAATGTCAAGTTTTTAATGATCATTTGAATATGCAGATTTAATAAATTATTTTAACAATGATTTTGACAAAACTTTAAACATTAAAATCTTAAATTTTATTTTTTGCTCATAATTTCACGTTTCTTTTTTCCAGCCGTTCCAGTCGTCAAGAAGCGTCAAAGTTGATTTCTTGCTTTTCTTTCTTTCTTTTCTTCTGTTGCTTCATTTATTGAACTTTCAAACGATAATCTTCTATTTTATTTGTTAATAAATCGCTTCCGTGTTCATCTCGATAGTTGCAGGAAGCACTTTTCTGTTTAATTTTCCGGGTCCAACATTTCTCTTGCTCTTTAAATGTTCCTTTTGTAAGCTTTTCATCTTCTTTATTTTCGGGGTTTTTTTTACTGACTTTCTTGTCGTTCTCACTTTTAACCACACAGCACATCACTTTCCAAATGCCTCAATGTTTAATGGAGCAAGATGATGATGATGATACGCAGTTGGATTTCGTGCGTCTCGAGCCGTACCTTCACCAGGTTGTCGTCTTTTCACTTTCTTTCGTTTATTGCGATTGTTTGTTGTTTTCTTTTTTGGTGTCTCATTATCGTAAGAACGATTCAATATTGCACTGGTGCGAAATAAAGCCGATTTGTCTTGTACCTGATGTAATGAGTTGATAGTAAAATACAGGTAGGTAGGTCACAGTTTTATGGAGAGAGTAAAAACAATTTATTTAATAAATGTTAACACTATAACCACTAAGAACAGCAACAGCTATAAATTTGAAGCTTCTTTAATACTCTCATTTGAAAATCAATATTGACACATCTGCTTCTAATTACAAGACACATTTGCTTATAGGTTCTGGATTAGCATTTAGCATTTGTTCGAAAGACTAATATGGTAGGTGCTGTTTAATTGGTTAAACAAATGTCAACAGATGTCAACGACTTGTGTTGTTTACCAACAACTTTTGCATGCTGAACTTGCACTCGAATAAGTGTCCTAATATGTTGTATTATCTGTGGCTATTGTTAATTTTGGCTTTGCATTTCAAGGTGTAACGAATTAGCTATATACTGGAGTGTACGTGGAGTTAATTTTCACTAGAAGACATGGATTTATTGTATTTTATTTTTTTTATATTCATTTTATTTTACTTTGTTGATTTCGTTTGAATGAAAAGGTCGGAGGTCACTCGATGATGTTGAGGTTCAGCGATGACACGGTTTGCAAGTCTCTCAATCCGAGGGAACATCACTTTTATAAAACCATGCCGTACGAAATGAAGGAGTTCACACCTCAATATAAAGGTTAACGAGATTGTTTATTTATTGTAACCTGGTATCGTAACTTACAATAGATATGATTAGTTAAAATGTATTTCATATTTGTTAAAATCTGAAAATAAAAAAATTAAATTTATTTTTATAATTATATATATAATTAATTTATGGTTTATAATCTTGTAGTTTCGGCTTTCTATTGTGGTAAGAGGGAAGCTAGAGTGGACAAATATCGTGCTGCGTTTTATGAGTAATTGTTGAATTTCAAAACACTGGCCAAGGCCATCTGTGGACTAAAGTAAATTAAGTATGTCAGTCAAACAATCGCAATCCAACAGTCTCGATATTTTATTCATATCGACTGCACCAACATATACACGTATTATGCGAGTGAATTTCTCCACGTTTCTTTAAAAGCATCATATATAGGATTCCTTGGATTAAATCAGAAATGCATCATATATAGGATTCCTTGGATTATATCGGAAATGCATCATGTATAGGATTCCTTGGATTAAATTGGAAATGCATCATATATAGGATTCCTTGGATTAAATCGGAAATGCATCATATATAGGATTCCTTGGATTAAATCGGAAATTTCTTCCTGCATTGTGGTTATGCGTGCTGTTTTTTATGCGATGTCATGGAAATGATTTCCTTTACGTGCAATTACTCTACTTGAAGGCGTTTTCCTTTGAAATTTAGCAGCTGTTGTTGAGCCATAGAGATGAATATATATGATTGATTAATTTTAATAACTGGTTCAATTTCTTTTCGAACACCAGTAGCATTTTTGAGTATTTATAAAAAAATTTTGGTCCTAGAGTTATTATGATTATTATTATTAGACAAATAATATCGAAACAGATGTTGGACGAGTTAGTAGGTGTCACATGGTCCGTGGACATGTACAATTTTATTGATATTTAGTTTGGTTATTTGTGTATTTTATGAACATTGATCCAATATAGATGGTAGTGGTGTCGGACATTGTTTATTCGCTCGACGAAAAAGTAGTTTCGTTGAATGAATTTAAATCATTGTTATAAACAAATCGAGGAACCAAAACAAAAATCTTTAAAAAAAAACAAAATTTATTTTTAGAACTTAATGTAGTTTTCCCGAGTTCAAGTGTTTTATTTTGGACATTTATGTATATTAATGCATTGATACATGTTATATATATATATGTTTTGTTGTATGTTTGCGTTTATTCAGTCGTTCTTGGCCAATAGTAAATTTTCCAAGAAGTGTAAAATATGGCCAGATAATGCAGTCGACATCACAGTGAAATCCATATTTCAAATATGAAGCAATTGTAGAATAGACTAAAGTATTTGTTTAGTTTCTATATCATCTAATCCAAATAATACTACCACCATCCTTGAAACATTTCAAGTTTCTATCAGCAAAATCTAGATTACTTGGTAGTGAAGATACTTGGCTCGCTGATGACGCTGGCATAAACTCCGAACTGGCTGAGCTAGAAAAATGTTGACATTTTTCTTGAAAATGATAAATTGCAATTGTGGTTGGAGAAAGAAGTTTCATATCAATGACTGGCTTATTCCTGCTCCTGCTGCCCTAATAGCATAGATATAGCACATTGTATGTGTTTCTTAAACTAAATAGAACTGCATTAGACTTGATTAAGGAGTTGTGGCTAAATAGTTCTAATAATACATAACTGTGTTTACTACAACTTAGTTATTTTAAGAATTTAAGGGGAGGAGGTTGAACACTTAGCTGATTTTCATAAGCTGAACACCACATTTTTATTTGAATAAAATATAATCATTAATCTTGATAAACATAGATAGAAAGTTTTACAATTAAATTTTAAAGTATAAATGAAACCAACGTTTATTTTCATAAATAACTGAAGTTAAAATAGATCCCCAACTTAATTAACGCTAATTTTATTAAAACAAATTTATGACATATGTTAGACAAGCCTGTTTATGTAATCTTTTTATAACCCTTCCTAACTCTTGGAAAAAATTACTGGAGAAAAAGATAATAAGAGAGACAATTTCACTCCATGGTTAAGTTTGATTTTTTGTACTGGTGAAATGGAGTTGACTGCTACTAATGCCTTTATATGCTTTTATTAACTTTCACTTGTCCGGATTTCTTGGGGTGTCTGCAGTGATAATGATATAAAAAAACTGTTAATGTCGTGGTAAATATAAACATCCTCTGGTTACTATTTGCCAGGATACGATTTAGCTGTGAAATTTTGTCACTGTTGAAGCATTTCTTGAAAGCAGTTTTTAATTTTTTTAATTTTAATTGTTTAAATTAAATCTGCTGAACAGAATGTGGTTCTTGTCAATTTTCAGACATTAAAAGTGTATATCATCGCAATTATCATCAGCAGATATTTATAAAAAATTAAAACTTACATACCATTTATATACATGAAAGTTTAGTTTGTTTTGAAACACTTAATATGATGCAATGGCCTGTGCATGTTTCTAGTTCAATAGAAATTTAACTCAAAAGATTTACAAATTTTTATTAGATATTTTGGCAAAATTGGTTAGGCAAGGTTGTTTATCCTTGCTCAGTTTCACATAATTTATGTTTGTATATAAATTAGCAAAGAAATCCATGATCATTTTGTATGCCCTTTTAAATGCAGGGACTGTTGAGGTGAACATGCACGAGGATAGCAGAGGTTACATCACACTCATGGCTCGCCCTCTCACTAAAAGTTCCAATATCTCTTCTTTACCATCTCTGACTTCGAGGCGATCTCCGAGAGAGGGCGAACGTCCTGCAAACTGCAAGTTACACGTTGATTCCATCAAACACGATGATTCCGATGATGGCTTCGATGAGTGCCAGCACAGGTTTTGTCTCTATTTTTCTTGATTTGTTATAAATATTAAAATAATAACTATTAATGTAACATAATATTGTTAGGATCATGGTAGTATCGGTCCCGATAATTAGACTTTTAGTCAAGGAGCTTCACCAACCAACCATAGATGTTTCTCTCATAGTGCTGTTCGATTGTCTAAGGATAGATTTGATTGCAATGTTTTCATCGTTAGGTTTTTGTTACTGTGATTATATCTGCGACCAGATTCCGGATGAGAAGAACCGGAAGCATCGAGATAGAAGGGTTCGCCAGTCGCTCTTCCCTGCCGCCGACAATATTCAAAGACTGCTTGACCGACGTGTATGCTACCACTAGAAACATGTGGAACCTGCAGTGCCACAAGCAGCAACTCATGAAATTAAAACAAGCTGGGCTCGGACAGACCTCCAACAGTATGATTACTGCTGATTATTTTTAAAAAACTTAAATCATCTTGTTTTCGCAACGAAAAACAAGTGTTTAAGTTTATTGACAAGCAGCGATAGATTAGTTGACAAACAGCAAAGAGATTAGACCTGTATAAGGAAGCATAGAATTTTAAAATTTAACCTGCAAATCCATTTCATCTTTTAGCGGGTCTTGTGCAAGAGTTATTTGGCATGTATCTGTCTGTTGGACTGTTAGCGAATTAGCAAGTATATAACTAGGGGCCATCCATATATTACGTACGCAATGAACTACAGATTTTGACAACCCCTCCCCGCTGTTGCACCTCGTACATTTTCAAAACCCCCTCCCCCTATGGGTACATACACACTGCGGCTTTAACCCCTCCTCCCACAGTATAAAAATGCATACAATCGCTATACAATTTTTCTTTTCCTGGCTGGGGGTACAGCCAAAAAGTCCGGTGCCTATCAGAAAATTTCTAACATGCATAATATGCATATATACAGTACATCCAGACATTGAAAATAATGTATTTTAATATATGATATATCATTTTAATTTTTGCGTACTTACGGATATTATGGAATAACCCCCTCCCTCCCCGTATGCACTTATGCATGCTTGTGCAGATCATTCGTTTGAAGCATGACCCCCGGTGTGTACGTAAAGTATGAATGATCCTTTATTGTTTACAGGTCTCTTTGAAATGTTTGTATGATTTTTATGTTACTGGAGAAGCCATCATGAAATAGCAGAACTTCTCTGTTAAATCACTATATTAATATGTTCTCATGGAATAAAACAAATATGTTTCAGAATTTTAATTATATGAATTTATTTTTTTAAGTTTGTTTAACAGAATTCATTTTATTGGAGAACTTGACTTGGAACATGCAGTGTCCATGTATCCTTGACCTTAAGATGGGAACGAGGCAGCACGGGGATGACGCCACGGAGCAGAAGAGGCTCAGTCAGATAAAGAAGTGCGAATTGTCTACCTCTGGGAACCTTGGGTTAAGAATTTGTGGAATGCAGGTGAGCAAAGGTGTAAATGGTCTTGCTTTATTGAGGCTGCAGCCGCTGAAAATGCAGCACCGTCGCGTCGTAACCTTAAATCGACCAATCACTGTTCATTAGCGTCAATAAATTGAAATAGTTATTTTAATCTAACCAGCATGGCTTGTATTTGTAATAGAAGCATGTGTTATGTAATGTATAAAAATATTCAATAAAACTTATATTTATTAATATTACTAAACTATTATTAGAAGCTATTATTATTAGTTAGGGAGTCATTTATTTTTTAGCTTTGAATACACACTATCCTCTTGCAGAAACTGATTGTGTTTCATGCTATCTCTGTTGTGGTCATTTTTGTTAAACAGTTGTAAACCTCTTATTGATGTCAGTCAACACTTGGAGATTTGTATTTGAAAATGGTCGATAAATTATTGGAGAAGTGGAATGGTCTGAAAAAGAGATGTCTATTTAGAACATATAAATAGTATTGTCATAGAAAATAACAAAGCTCAAAACCAGACTTGCACAAGTTTTTGGTTTAGAAGGTAAACCCTTCCAAGACAAAGTTATTAAAACAAATGAACAGCTTACAAAAATGGAGAAAAAACTAGAGAACCAACTACTTAGACTGTCCTAGAGTATGTGTTTAAACCTGCGGTTTTATTTTGGCTTTAAACCGTTGTTAATATACTTGTTTTGTCTGGGAGAAACTAGATTCATTTGTCAACTATAAATAAAAATGGGAAAAGGCCATAAAAATTAAATATAAAAAGTCACATATGATTATTGTTATTATTAAACAGTTGATAATGCAACATATGTCAATTAAATTAATTAATAATACATTAATAAATTACATCATATGATATATATCGATTTACAGAGTGTTTAATAACTATTCAATACAAGATACAACTTTCTATACGATAAGCTGTAATTTTTTACAGTTTTTTCAGTACCTCAATCTAATTTTTAGTCATTAGTTACCTGCTTGCATCATCATCGTCTTTTGTCCTCTGAATAAAAGTGAAAGGTTCTTAAGATCATAAATTACTTGAATTAAATTAAACGGAAAAAAATTTGGTCTTGAATGAAAGAAATAGAAGTACTAGCTAATTATCAGCATATTTTTGTCACAGTGAAAACACGAAAAGCATGAAATCGTTTGTAAACAGTCACTTCTTATACTACTTTTAAATATCTTCACATTCAGAGTTGTTTGTCTGGTGAACTGAGAGTTATGAACCAAGTAAGGTCAAGAATAATGTCTTTCTTCATACATCTAATAATAAACAAAAAATGTTGACAAAATTCTTTGCTCACACGTCTTCCAATAAATAAAAAAATTTGGATAACATTTCTTTGTTCATACATCTACTAATAAACAAAACAATATATACCAAATTTCTCTGTTCATATATCTACTAATAAACAAAACAATATATACCAAATTTCTCTGTTCATACATCTACTAATAAACAAAACAATATGATTTATTCAATAATGGTCAAAGGGTACTTCAAAAGGGATTCTAATATGACAAAAACAATCATTAATCAAAAAAGAAAGCGTAGATTAGCGAGAAGAAAAATACACCAAAGACATTGATAACAGCAGGAGAGGATGGGGCTAGTTGTCTCGGGGGTATGTTGTCTCAGCCTCGCTGTGGCAAAAGTTATTACATTTATAGTGTATCTAAGTCACAAAAATGTGTTTAAATGTAATGTGGACGAGTTACAAATAGTCATTACGTGATTTTATTCAATAGATACATCGTAATTGAAAAGTAGTATTTTTGATAACCAAAAAGCATATTTTTCTGCACTCGTAAATTTCACGTTCTTTGGGACTATCTTGACAGCGATATTATTTTTACATTTCTAGGACCTTATTCAAATATCAAATGCATGCATTTTTTAATATAACATCATGTGTGCTACATTAAAGACATTCAAGGTTGTAAGGGGCTTGTTGTCACAAGTATTATTATGCAGTTTACATTTATGTAGCGTGCTGTTTTGGATTAAAGCTTATAAACTCTCTTGATAATGACTTTAACGTACTTGTGACAACCTGCCCCAGTAGTCACATTATCAGGGCTCATATATTTCAATTTTTCATGCCATTAAACAACATTTTTAATAATATTTGGTATTTATTTTAGAGTGATTAACATAATTTATACAAATCTTAGATTGGTGATAACTTGTAATTTGATCTGTGCATCTTCGTTAAAGTAAAACTTGAGACAACAAGCCCCGTCCTCTCCTACAAGTCATCAGATCTCACGACTCAGTCATCGACAGCTAAAAATCGAGACAAGTCAGCACATGCAACCAAGCATTTAAAACGTGAAAGAAGTACCTTACGATAATGTTGTGGTGGAAACTCAATTCTATGCATTATATTGTCATCCCGCTATCAGATGTTGAACGAAAAACCGAGAAGAAACTGGATGCAATGAACCTTCGCTTATTAAAGAACTTGAAACCTTAGTAGAAAAATCACTTAGTTTGGTTGTTCTTAAAAATTGTTGGAGTACACTGTATTTGAATGTATATATAATGATGACTTTCAAAACTAAATATCCCATGAAGTTGATAGTTTGTTGTGCCTTTAAATGTTTTCCTTGTTGAAGGCATAAATTATGAAGTTATTTAATATTTTTACTTCAGACTTCATTACATTCAATACATGGACTGGTTCATATCAAACTATAAATAATTAATTTCCAGTGTATTTCAGGAAATATAATTAATATTTATAGAGCACTTACTACAGATATATCTGAATATTTATACAGTGCCTCCTACAAATATATCCGATTGTTCATAGATTACTTCCTACAAATATATCCGATTGTTCATAGATTACTTCCAACAAATATATCCGATTATTCATAGATTACTTCCTTTAAACAATCTGATCTGTACACATCTGAGTACAAACGAAGGGTACTTTCCAACAAGTTGAATTTAGTCTCACTTCTTGTTGCATTTGAAATTTATCAAACACTACACTGGTCATCCCAGCATTTTTTTTGATTATTATGAAAATTTAAAAAAATTGGAAACAATAAAACACATTTGAATTTGCTTGATTGGTATATTGTTGATGTTAGAGTATAGGCCTCAAACATATCCTGAACTGCTTATAAGTTAGGATGGTTTGCAAAAATTTACAGCCAATCGATGGAGTGACTCATTTGAATAAGAATAGGTAGTCATTACCTGTTAATTTAAAGAAAAACATTTCTTTAAAAATTTCAGATTTCCTAACATATCAAAAACTATTCAGTTTTGTTTCTTGTTTCAGCTAGCAGCGAGTAGTCAAGGGCTCAGTGGCTTGTTTTTATTTTGGTCGCATTTGTTTTCCGAAATTTGTTGATAAACAAACGAGTCAGATGATATTTCCGTTTTATTTCGTGTCTCGTTATTTTCTTCTGGTTGGAATCATCATGCGTTCATCTATTTTGGAAAATAAAATTATGGTTGTACCCCTTATTAACAAGTCGAAATGTGGTCAGAGACCTATTGTTCGAACATATTTTTATTTCATGTTATTATGCAGTGAAGGGATGCTGAAATCGCGGTTGTAAATCGGCCGCATCAGATGATAAATCATAGAAGGACTTATGCAATGAATTAATAAGTTTTCATTTGTGAAAAAAATGTCTGTTTCAATTTGTTTATTGTATCTCTTTTTGTGTGCCATACTTTTTTTCTCCGACTAAATGAAAGTGACATTTTTGAAACAATGAACCAACATTTTTCTTGGTTCTTTTCGAGTTTTGCAGAACAGAAAAAGTTCTCTCTGTTTATTGTTTTTTAATTATATTTTCAATTTAAAATTAATAAATACTGGTAGTCATAATTATTTAGTGATTAATGCGATAGCTAATACAATAAATGTATGGTGTGTAATGGGTAGTGATATTGTATTAAATGCCTGCTTTTTAAATGACAGGTTTACAGAGCAGAGAAGCACGAATACATTTGTCACAGCAAATATTATGGTCGCCGTCTGAACGTGGACGGAGTACGAGACACCCTGTCTCAGTTCTTGAACAACGGTATCAGATTTAGGAAGGATCTCATTCAGCCGATCGTACAAAGACTCAGAAAGCTTCTGAAAATGCTTTCGAGACAAGACTCGTTTCGTTTTTATTCAAGTTCTCTTCTCATCATGTACGACGGAGCTAAATGGTCTCGCGAGGACGACGAGGAAGTTGACGCGAGAAAGCCAAGAAAATGTTCCTGCAAGAAGAGAAGTCGTGAAAATCGCGATACGAAGCCAGAAGTCGGAGCGGCGGATGATTCTGTGCACTGTGGTTTTCATGGCGACAAAGACAGTGGAGGAGAGGATTTTGTATTAACTGATCATGAAGATGAAGATGGCAGAAAAAGTCCGATTTTAGATGGAACTCAGAAAACCAACGAAAATGTTGTCAAAGATGGTGGTAAAGAATCATGTTCTTCGTGGTGTAAAAGGTCTTCAGTTAAAAGCAGAGTTAAAGACGTATCTGCCACTCCAGATACCCTGGCTGAAAATACTCTTGATTGTGACATTGTAGTTAGCAGAGAGAAGTCTGATGATGAATTATCAGACTCAAGTAGAGGTGATAAAAAAGATCAAGCTGATGAAGCCATCCAAAATAATCCAGATAAATTTATCTCAGATAAAAATGATTTTTATGAGGCTATTACTGTAGAAAGTGACAATCATGATTTGGAGGATTTGGAAGAGATCTCCTCTGAAAAGTATAAAATCAAGGAAACATTCTGCGAAGACGACGACGCTAACGATGAAGACTACAACGACTTTTGCGATGTAAAATGCAGAAATTGCGGTGTTTCAGCTGTGAAAGTGTGCATGATAGATTTCGCTCACGCCACTCACAAAGGTTTCGCCGAAGACAAAACACTCCACGTCGGACCTGACCACGGATACATGTTCGGTCTGAGGAACCTCATTACCCTCTTTCTAGAACAGCTTGGAGAGCCTGATCCCATGTATCAGCTTAAATTTATTAATAATTCCGAATTTTCTAGGCACAAGACCCAAGAAGAAGTTGTAAGTGTAGCTAGGGAGCAGGATGTTGAAAGTACTCTCTCAAAAGTTGATGCCAGAGAGCCCTCTACAGCAGACCCGAATTTGCACCATTCCAGCAAAAAAGAAGCCACCAAGCCAACGAAACACAGCAGATTCACAGTTGAAAAGCTCGATGCAGGGAATCGTCTAACTTTTAATTTCAAGACGCCGAGAGATTCTCAGGAAGTTGCAGCGAATAACTTTCTAACTGAGGTTCGGGCTGGTGAGAACAAATCGAATAGGCCCGTTCAAAAAAACACAAAATTTTCCATTCATAAAAAAGGCCCGCGAGATGACAACGTTCATCCTAAAAACACCTGATGTTATTTTTGTTAGATCGATAGCTGAGTTTAGTTGGTCGCTATTGAGAAAATGTAATGAACTCACATCAACTGAACAGCGTACGAAAAAGTGTTTATTTTTCTTATAAAATGTTTTCTTCATTGTCATGTTTTTTATGAATAATTATTATGTAGCTTTTCAAATGATCTGCATCGAGCATTCTTCTTAATTTACCTACTCATATATATATATATATATATATATATATATATATATATATATATATATATATATACAATCATAATGCATACCAGGGGCGTTTAAAATGTGTTCAATAGCATAGTGAATGCAAGTAAGATTTGTGTTATTCTGATGTTACAATGAATTGAAGGAATCTTGGACATAATTTAAAACGTTGTATTCAAGTTTTTGTTAAATTAATCATTTTGTTGATACTTTTAACATTTTATGGAGAATGTACAAGCTTGCTGGTGCAACTAGACCCATTAGGTTTTGGTTTGCACTAGCAATTCCTGCATTGAGACTTGAGGTTAAGAAAGGTCATTTTTACTGGTGGAGTAGCTCTGTAACTCCCAAATTCAGTGTCGTGGTTAGCACACCATAACCTCCGAGGCTTTAAAGGTTCTCAAAATTATGATGACTCAATTAGTAGTAAAGAACATTTAAAAAGTTCTGAAAATGAGGTTTAACTAACTTCCAACCCCTGGTCATCGACTGTTTTTGGTCGGAGCTTAGTAGGAATAAGTGAGGAAATTTATCTTTTTGTAGTGCATTTAAACATTTGCACCACCAAGCTTCAATGATTTATGATGGTTAACTCAAAAATCTATGTTCTTTGTCCCATAAACAATACAATCAGCACTAACTCGTTTATTGATTATATGTTAAAATCCTTCTTAAAAACTTAAGAAGTGATGTCAAGGTATTTTACAAATTTAATTCAGTAAATAACAACAGACCTTTGAGACAAACGAATAAAAATTAAAAATTGTATGATCAAATCATTTACAAGTGAATAAGAAGTTGAAGCTTTTTAACCAAATTCTAACTACAAGAGTACTGCACAGCTGTGATTTTAGGGTCTTCAGACAGGGTGGACCGAAATTTTTTGCCATATACATAGGGGTTTTAGGCCCTTATAGAAGGGCTGGGCCTGGAATTTTGGCTTTTGAATCGGGCTGTGCCGAGAAGAATCGGCTCGTGCAGTAACTACTATCTACGTTCTTGAATTATAATACCAGGCGGTAGTACACGATTTACACAACTGATTTCATTGGGCATTAGATAAAAATTAAACACAAATGTACTGTAAATAGGCAAAGTAAATAATCAGTAAACAATCCTTTAGTCCCTTCAATCTCGACTCTTGTTCAACTCGAAAAACACTTCTAAATATTGAAGGCAGCTGTGGTCAATAGATACAAAAAATGTTGATTTTTTGTCAAAATAATAATTCTGACGACGAATAGATAAAAAAATATCTTTACTTTGATAAGGTGATGGCAAAATAGAAATGTCAACCACACGCGGAAGGACTGTTAAGACGAAGAGGGTAGAGAAAAAGAGGTAGATTTGAAATGAACTTTAATGTGCCTTGATCTTTCGTCACTCCTGGTAAATCTTTTGCCGCACACCTCACATGCGTATGGCTTTTCTCCAGTATGGGTGCGCATATGAGTGGCCAAGTGGTCAGTCCTTGAAAAGGCACGACTGCAGATTACGCATGAAAAAGGCCGTTGACCGGTGTGTATGCGAGTGTGTCTAGAAAGTTCATCACTCCTTGAAAATAATTTGAGACAATCTGGGCATTGTTTAGTCTTTTCTTTGATATCTTTTATCCTGATAGGACCGGATACGTTGGTGAAATTATTTAGACCCGTCAATTGATTCTTTTTTGATGAAAGACTTGAGTTATTCCCAGTTATTGAAGCTGAAGATGTAATACTTGAATGTTCAAGATCTGCAGGCTGAAAATAAATATCCGCGACCGACGAACGGCCGTTGAGAGTCGAAGAATTTTGATTTGTCGATGAAGAAAAATCAACGGGCTCGAGCTTTACTTGTTGAGAATGCAGGAAGTCGTACGACGATGGAGTTGAAGAACGTACTGGAGATGGAAAATGTGTTATGCCTGTCGAAGAAACACTGTCGCGGATTTCCTCCTTGAGAGCTTGAACAACATTGCTACTGTCGGGAATCTCTTTATTCTGAGGATTAGGATTTACTAACGTAGATATTTCAACACTTTTGTCAGGATGGTGTTGAAGGAGATTAGCAAAGCTATTGTTGTTGTTACTGCCGGACGAGTTATTTAGTAAATTGATGAAGGGATTCAATAAAACTGCAAAGTTTGACATATTTACTGATAAATACGTTGGCTTGCAGGATGTTTCTGACTGAGAACATGCAGGCGAAATTGTCGAGGAGTACAAAACTGAAGATGGCGATGATATTGAAGAAGCCAAGGAAATACTGGAGGCTGTCAACGTTCCTTTGTAACTTAAATGCTGAGCTTTGAAGATTCCGGCATTATTTTTCTCTGGGATCGTTATTTCTGCCTGGATAGTAGCTAAATGGTAAAAAATGAATACAGGATTTAAAATATTATTTATCCTGTTTCTGTTATGATGGTTTTGATTTTAAAAAAAGGTAATCCTCTAATATAGCATCATGAGTTGATTTAGATATTACTTCTATGAGTCATTCAAAAAATACAAACAGCAGTAACATTATGGACCCTTTCATAATTCTCGCCTCAAGAAGTAAAAAATGATGGGCTATGCAAATTAATATACTTTATTTAATATTGATTTTGAGTTAAACAGTGATGACAATATCTAAAAATTCCTTCTTAAAAAAACAAACCAACCGATGATAGGAGGTGTTTCGTGGCATAAATCTAATGTATTTCTAGAAAAATGAAACTTGGAATCGCTTGCTGAGGCCAATGGTGTATTTAAAGCTGTAGTTGTCTCCTCTTCTGAACAAGTTTCTTTCTCGCCATTCGTCATTGCCGTGCCACTCAAAATGTCATCTCTTGAATAGTTCTCGAAACTCAAAATTTCTATTTTATCTGACGGAGCCGCGGAAACTCCGACGGACTGTTCGACCCCTTCAGTGACCATTGCTGGCTGAGAAATCCTTTCGTTTGTTTTTGTTTATTTCACTTTATTATTAGAAGCCACACAACTATATTAACTATAACGAGGTTAAATTTAATTTGACCGAAAATATTTATTTCTCTTGCGTTTACCTTTAAACTGTTATACTAGTTAGTAGTTATACTCTAACTTATAACTATACCATTAAATAAATAACGACGAACGAAGCTTTGCAAACAAGCTCTACCTACGCCACGGAACTAGTGAGTTAGTGACGCAGGAATATATGTGGGCAGGCTCTGAACATAGGCGTACGCATATTCATGTGGGTGTGACTCATTCTTACACTCCCATTTTATAAGCGTCCATGTACTAGTGCGTGGCTGCGTGGGTGTATTGCTATCAACGGCACCGGATTTTTCTTTCTTTTTTTGCTTGTTTAACACTGAAAATTACTCTTGATGGAAGACAAATTTTCCATTAGTTATTTATTAGTAGTAGTAGTAACTGTTTTTTTAATATTTTGAATAATTTAAATTTTCAGTTAAAAACCCTGAGATTCATTTGGACAAAAACAAATTTGTTTATTAACGGTACGCCCACTCAGCATCGGTAAAGGCGTGGGCAGACAGTGCGTGGGATTGCTGGCGATGAGTTAGTCATCATGTACTCAATTGAACACCTGTTTCGTTAGAGTTAAATTAGAGCTAGAAGCATTTCTGAAACTTACATCAACTATAAATTTCATTAAAAATATAAATATTTCTTTCTTGTTGAATCTGATATGATAGGTACATATAGTGAAAGTCCTGAAGAGCGTACACTCTCGGGAAGAACAAAAGTGTCTGTCCGTTTTTCTGGAACATGCTCTATTATAGACCAAATAAAGATTTAAAAAATTATTTTCAGCGCAAAAGTGTCCATTGCTCAGCAACTTTTACTGTACTATATCCTGCCGTCGTGGGTTCAAATCTCAGTCACGGCGAGGCGTAATTCCGTTGAGCAAAGAATTCACTCACACTGCTCAGGCCAACTCAGCCTTTCATCCTTCACTGGTCGATGAATGAGTACCAGTTTCACGACTGGGATGTAATAGGGTTCGGGGCATTCCGATTTCGGAGACACGTGCGGGTGGCAGGTAACACTGTGTGATCCCATATGCACTAGCAGTTCCCGGCGCTGCTGGGGTATTAATTGATATACGAAGTAGCGCCCTAATGTTATACATTTACATTTTATTTTTACATTTATTGACGAGTTCTATACTTTAATGGTGTCTGGTGTCTTACAGTTGCTGTGGATGGTTTTTTTGCTAGATAAAAGCATGTATATAGTTGAAATAGTCAAGCCAAACTTCAAAGTTATTCTAAATAAGTTATACATCGGTGGTACAATTGTTTGACAGGTTTCAAATTCCATATATATGCCATCATTATACCTACCAATGTTCTAGGAAATTATGCCTAATAGTTCTCCTTTTTGTTTGGTTTTACTGGCTATTTAATCATACAGACCTACAACCAAAAGTGACTAGGGACGTAAATTGGAGGGGGGGGGCATTTCCTCTGCTGATTTTCAAAATCTTTTCTTGTAGTTGTCTATCACTGAAATCAGTGCTCATCAACGGCAACAATTAAATTAGTTCTTTTACCGAAAATTTTTTAAAATTCCAAACAGAAATGGAAAAAAACTCCTTAATAACTTATGAAAGTGCAAAAAGAAAGAAAAAAACAGAAATAAAAAAAAAACATTAAGCAACTTCGAAATCTCGATAGTTTTCTGTTGAAAACAGAATCTCATGCTAATTCATCAACTTCAGCTAATTTTACAAACTTTGTCATAAGTGAAGAAACTAAATTATCGGGTGTTTTGGAGGACTCAATCGAGGTGACTCAAACTTTAAACGAACGAGGGCCGGATTTAAAGTTATAATATATTTTTGAATTTAAAAGCTTAGCAATATTTTTTATTTTTCAAAAAGGGGACTCAAATTTTTATTGGCCTATTAGGGCCCCCAAAATTGTAAATCTGGCCTTGCCCAGAGTACCATCTCAAGCCGTTACATCTTGGCGCTTCGCCCACGTCGTTCGAACATGTGACGGGCAGAATCTTATCTCATCAATCATGTAGCTACACGATCGTGGTGCTATACAGGATCGGGACCGTTCATGATGTTTTCTTCAATGAATTCTCAGATCTACTCGACAAAATTGCAGTTCTTAACGATGATGTTGTTATTTCCGGAGACGTGAACATCGGGCTCGATCGATCGGACGACTCGCATACTCATACATTTACGGGCATTCTTGAAGACCACGGTTTCATCCAGCACGTCAAAGTGTCGTCCCACAACAGGGGAGGGACCTTTGACATCGTAGCTAAGCGTTCGACTTTGTTTATCAATGTTTATTGGGCATACAAAGACACATTAAAGAAACACATAAAAATTGAAATAAAAGCATGCAACAAAAAATGAATGAGTAGTGCCCAAAAGGAACATCCGAAGAGATGAATCTCGCTTGAGGATGACCAGTGCAGATGAAACATTTACAAATAATAATAATACAGGTACATACAATACAATAAATTTAGAATGGTAAAATAACTGAAATAAATTACTAAGATGAACAAAATAACAAAATTTAACATTTAATAATATACAATATACGTTCGAATCTGAGATGATAGAATATATTATAATTTTAATAAGTGAGATTTAAGACGAGATTTAAATAATGAAAAGGACTCAGAGGACTGTATTGAAATGTACGCGGACCTAAACATTTAATAGAGAAGGTTTTTAGTCTTGTGTTTGCAAATTCTGGACGGAAAAGATTAGATGATCGCAAAAAATGGGTATGAATATCGGACGACTTTAAGAAGAAATCATGAAAGGATTGAGGTAGAGTAGAATTAGAATATTTATACATAAAAGAACCAATTTGAAACAGATTGACTTGATAAATGTTTAAAAGCTTATGTTCAGTAAATTTTGACTTACAAGAAGAAAGAGGAGGTAAAAAAAAATAATACGGATGAGTCGTTTGAGCAAAATGTGTAAAGAAAGAAGACGAGTTGGGTAATTAGAAGCCCAAACAATATTGCAGTAAGAAATATAGGAAAAGACAAATGCATAATACAACATAATACAAGTTTTTGTGTCTATAAAACGACGTAATCTATACATAATTCCAATATACTTAGAAACTTTAGATTTAACATGCTTAATGTGATCAGTCCATGTTAAATGTTGATCAAGAAACACACCTAAAAATCTATATGAGGTGACACGGGTAATAGAAACACCAGAAATGCTGAGACATGACTTTGTAATAATAGATTTACTCTTTGGATGAAATATGATATAGTTGGTTTTTTTTACATTTAAAGAAAGCTTATTGGCACAAAACCAATCATAAATACATATGAGACCATTATTAACGCTGTCAAATAAAATGTTCAAATTGTCACCAGAAGCAAACAGACTAGTGTCATCAGCAAATAAAGAAAAACTGAACAGGTTAGAAATTAAAGGTAAGTCATTGATATATATATAATAAATAGGAGTGGACCCAATATAGAGCCCTGTGGTACGCCACAGTTGATGGGTAAAGATTGTGATAACACATTGTTGTAGCAGACATATTGTGATCGGTTCTTCATGTAATCCCGAAACCAGTCAAGAGGAACTCCCCGGACTCCATAGTACTCAAGCTTCTTCAATAATATTTCATGATTAACAGTGTCAAATGCTTTTGCAAGGTCTAGGAATAGGCCAATGCCAAAGTTTCCTTGATCTAGAGCTTCAGCGATTTTGGATTGAAGAACAACTAGTGGCAAGTATGTGGAGTGGTTTTTTCTAAATCCATATTGGTATGGTGAAAGGAGAGAAAACTTTGATAGGTAACTGTATAATCTTGTGTGCATAACTTTTTCAAAGAATTAAGATAATATTGAAATGGGCCGATAATTTGTTACATTATATTTTTCACCGGATTTATGAAGTGGAACAACTTTAGCAATTTTCAATTGGTCAGGAAATATTCCAAATGTTAGGGAACTATTGATCAGAGATGTTAGAGGAGAGACAATTAGTTGGATAGATTGACTTGCTATTAGAGGATCAATACCATCTGGACCACAACTTCTAGATGTTTTTAAACTTTTTGCAATTTTGAGGATTTCAGTTGATGTTACTGGTGTGACATTCATGGAATCGACCACTTGGTTCTTGAGGAAGTCAGTGAAATAAGAACCCTCAGAGTGAATTTGTTTTGCAAGGCTTGACCCAATGTTTGAAAAATACTTGTTAAACATATCAGCAATCAGAGAAGGTGAACTTATTTCGGATCCATCATTTGTGAGAAAATTTTCCTGATGCTCTTTTGATTTGAATTGGCCTAGTAAATTCTTTATCAATTTCCAGATTGCATTAATATTACCTTCATAAGATTCAAATTTAGAAGAGTAGTGTTGTTTGATTGTGGTTGTTTTTAAGGATTTAAATTTATTGCGACAAGTTATGAATTTTCTTCTATTTTCTTCTGATGGGTGTTTTAAAAAATTACGATAGAGAATATTCTTTTTACGGCAGTGTCTAAAAAGTGTAAAGTTCATCCATTCATGGTCAAATTTTACTTTTTTCTGTCTGGGTTTCTCTAGAGGAAAACAGAAATTATATGCAAGGAGATATTCTTTCACAAATAATGAATAAGCAGATGTCACTTTACCATTTTCACCTTGTTGAATGACTTCAGTCCAATCTCAGAAAATGGTCAGACCATCTGGACCACAACTTCTAGATGTTTTTAAACTTTTTGCAATCAGTATCTTTGAGAGCGTATTTTGAAGAGGGAAGTTTGTGAAGATATTGTCGATTGCTGTTGCTGTCGTAGAACTTTTCCGTGTTGGTTTTATAAAAGCAGGAAACAATAAATGAGATGCAAATGTGTTCAAAAAATCAGAAACAAGAGAAGCATGAACTTCATCTAACAAATTTATGTTAAAGTCACCCAGCAGTAGAATAGTAGTGTTATGGCAATCAATGGAAGTTAATAAAAGATTCAATTCGTCAAGAAAACTTTGTAAATTTGAGTTTGGTGGTCGATATATCACCCCAGCAATAAATTTTTTATTATTACAACTAAAGGAAACCAGTAACGATTCGAATGAAGAGATTAGTAAATTTTTGTCCTTGTGGACCAAAATGGAGCAGGCGATAGAAGCATCGATGAAAAAACCCACACCCCCACCTTTTTTACCCTCACGAGGTTTTGAAAAAAAATTGTAGTGTGGTATGAATATACTGTCAGAGTTTTCTTTATTTAGCCAGGTTTCAGTTACAGCTACAATTTTAGCTGAGGACATGTGCATTAGTAAGATTAAATCTTGAACTTTATGTACGAGACTTCTGCAATTTACATGAAGGAATGATAATTTCTTATTGGTTGAGTTTTTAATTAAATTGGAAAGATTATCTGGTGTTAAATATGTAACTGGATCGTAAAATTGATATAAAAAATGCTGATCTGGATCAATGTGTCTGTCAAATAAACAAAAGACTTCCTTCATTTCTCCTAACTCGTTATGCAGACTTGTCATATTCGTTGGTGTTAAAGTTGTAGACTTTTCAGGAGGATGCAGATGGAAAAGGCTGTCGAGATTCTCTTTTAGCACACCGCCTTTTGTAGGCCTCCTCTGCTTGAATACGAGTTAAATCCCTGTTTATGTAAACTTGGCGAAATTTGACTTCAGAAGAGCTTCTAAGTATGACCGCAGAAGAGAGAAGATCTTTTACATCATCAGGACTGTTTAGCGTGACACAGATTTTGACATTGTCTTTTCCTAGTCTGCGAGTTTTGAGTATGCGAGGTTTAACAGTGAGGGCTTCTTCGCAGAAAGTTTCGACAAGTTTTTGATCAGTAATTTTTGAGTCAGTAGGCGTAGGCAATCCAGTAATAATAACATTGTTGGCTCTTATTTTAAAATATCTTCTCTTTCTTTATCCGTAACAAGAATTGCTTTAGAAGTTGCTTCAACTAGCTTCTGAGTTTGGACTTCAAGAGAAGAAACAGAAGTTTTATCTTCGTTGAGCTTGCTTTCTAGGCGGGCCATTCGCTGGCCGATCTCGTTTAGTAAAGTTTAGTTGAACCGAAACAACATCCATGAAGGACTTCGCAAGCTGGTTAACGACTGCGTTCATAGATTCAGTGAATTTTTCCGTTACTCGAGTCAAAATAAATTCAAGCATTTCGGGAGAAATTGACTTAGCCATAATTATGTTGGTTTTGATTAGATACAGCAAGATTTTACGAACGATAATTTAGACTTGCACGCCGAGAGCTGATAAACAACCGAGTTGAGTTTAAAAGTGAAATGAAATCAAAATGAAACTTAACTCTCCTCAGATTGTTCTTATTTTCGAGTTGAGTCCTGTTGTTTTCTGAGAAAATCAAACTTTGCACGTATTTGTGTTTTTTATCGCAAAATTTCAAAGTTCAACTTGGGAGACCGCACGCCACTTCACTCGCTAGTAAGATGTCACTCGATGTCAGAACCTTCGATACATGTCTCTCCGATCACTTGCTCATCAGTTGGACGTTATCGGTGATCAAACCACCCTCTGTGTACAAGACAACCCTGCGGCGAAATTGGCGAGCTTTCCGTGTAGAAAATTTATAAGCACCCTTTAAACCTCCCCGCTTGCCTACAACAGCGTTCACAATCTCGATGAAGCTGCAACGTTATACAACACTGTGTTTTCATCTCTGCTTCATAGCCAGATACCTCAACAATCAATTCGGCTTTGCTTTCGCACATCAGATTCATGGTTCGATAATGACTGTCACGAAGCCAAAAAGCGGATTCGCCGTTTTGAAAGAGTCGCTCATAAAAAAAACTGGTTGAGACGTCTCCTGTTAGCGACAGCAGCGAGCGGCTTAAAGAAAACTCTGCCGTGTCAAGCGTGCGTCTTTCTGGATAGACAAGATCGAAATAGTCGCAACTGTTGGAGAACTTTTGAACTGGTCCGATGAGTTCTAACAAAGCAGGCGCAATTCTTATTTCAATTTTCGAAACGTCCCTTATATTACAATTTTTGAACAGCCACAGGCCTAACGCGCAAAACATTCAAATCTATTGCCGCATCACGTGATAAAATTGCAGGGCTCCCCAATTTGGCCTGGGAGAGGGTTTGCGCTCCCTGCTCTCCTAGTTGCGCCCCTGGCGTCTGATTTACCAAGGGTTGTCCAGAAAAACCCTCTTATAACACATTTCTTAACTCACCTCATTTTTTTCTCCCTTGTCAAAACGTTTAAATTTATTTTGTAACATTCATAACCAGTTTTTTACATAACATAAAATAGCAAAAACAGACAAGCAGTCGAGATTTTAAT
Source organism: Erpobdella octoculata (assembly GCA_963978895.1). Taxonomy (NCBI): domain Eukaryota; kingdom Metazoa; phylum Annelida; class Clitellata; order Hirudinida; family Erpobdellidae; genus Erpobdella; species Erpobdella octoculata. Next base: position 21,508,148 of record OZ022247.1, on the reverse strand, counting down.
TAGATTATAAAGTGAAAGTGGAATAAAACATATAATTACTCCACTCTCCATGGCGTTTTGTTTAGATTCTCAATTATCGACAGTTTTATCGTTAGACATGCTTTCTGCCACCAGAGCCTCTGGATTGTGCCTGGCTGGAAATTTATGTAAAACATCTTTGCGTGAATATGTGAAACGGCCAATAATAGCAGACCAAAAAAAACAAGGTTTTTGCAAATCTTTATTTATAAAAATAAGATTATGTCTGCATGTATGTCCTTTATCTTTATGCATTGCTACACCATTCATCTGATCGTAATGAAGTTTTCACACAGCACAGCCTTGAGAGTCAATGGGAACAATTACTGTGAACAAAAATTGAAATCGGTCATAAGAAGAGCGGAGCGGGAGAGCGAGCGGAAACGGAAATTGGAAAATAAGCGAAAGCGGGAACAGAAAAACCGTGAGCGAAAGCGACCGGGATCGGGAGAGCAGGTGGGAGCGGAAGAGCAAGCGGGGAAGGAAACGGGAGCGAGAGAGAAAAACGACAGAAAAACCCCGGCCAACGTCGGGTACCCCGCAAGTCACTTTTATTTTCAATTGGTTTTTTTAGTAGAACAATCATTCAAATTAAAATGTTCAAGACCTTAAAGTTTAAGTAAATATTTGTTAGAGAACTTCTGCAAAATTCAATGAAATGTATTCTCCCGAGGAGTGAGACTGTATTTAAAGTTTTAGCTTCATTGGATAACGGAAAGTTTGTTAATTTTCAGTGAAAATTTTTCACTTACAAGATTTATTCACAAGTAAGCAAGATCGGTGGTGATCTATTTAAAATGTTCTAAACATATTTATCTTGCAGTCATTAAATCAAATGTCTTTAATGAAAATAAAGACATCATATCTTATTAATTAATGTTAAAAAAGTTTTGGAAATGGCTTAAATTCTTTAGAGCTTCAAGGCCACTGTATTGACTGTAATCATTACAGTGTAAGTGTAATGTAATCGCAAGGTGTACATCAGGTCGTAAGTAACATAAAACTTGATGGGAGTTTTACATTTTATAATTAATAATTATAGTAATAACAATGTTTGACAATATTTAGAGTGGCGTAAATCCTAAAGGACTTCAAGGCCACTGAAGTCCTTAATTATAGCTTCTAAACATTTCTTATAAGTCATTAATCAATAAGATATGATGAACAATACATTTTCAGGCAGATTTCCTATTTTTGTAATAAGTAATGTCAGTGAGATCAGTTAAAAAATGCTTCTGCCACTGTTCACAGTGAACCAAAACATAGTCCAGAAAATCAAATGAAATGAAATATTCTTGGATCTTTGTGGTTTTAAATATTCTACGTTGACGATATATTACATTTAGATTAAGAAGTGTTGGCTTTTTGATCAATTTTTTACCGATTAGGATTTGATGTTTTCTCAAGGAAATGGTCGTATATGGAGGCACGCATCTCAGGAAAGCAGTAGGCGGTACTCATCTGTTTCTGAAAATAAGTTGCTAGAAAACATAAAGTCTATAATAAAGGCTAGAGGCCCGATGACTGTTGCCGAGTACATGCAGAATGTTTTAACTCATTCCAGTCATGTTAGATATTTTTGTAACTATTTCATATTCTTGTATTTCTACGGATTTACTTTGTAGTGTAATGATGATGATGATATTTTCAAAAGTTTAATGTTTATGAAAATGTTTTTTGTTATAATAGGGTTATTACATGGGCAGTGACGTTTTTGGTGAAAAAGGTGATTTTACAACCTCTCCTGAAATTAGTCAGATGTTTGGAGAAGTTAGAAAATAAACTTTTTTATTTATTTTTATGTACTTTATAAAAATTTAATAAAATGTTATTTAATTTAAATATTAATCATTAGATTAGGTGCAATTAAGTATGATCCTACAGAGATGTTTCACAACTCAATTATTTATTGATATCAGTGGAAGCACTTTTGGTACAAATACTACTGTTTCCTATTGGGGCCATCGATATATTACGTATGCTATAAAATCCAGATTTTAAAACCTCCCTATTTTCTATTGCACTTCTGAGCAAAAATTTAGAAAAAGAAAACAAAAACAAACTGACTTGAGTTGTTGATGTAGAAGTGGCTGTCAACGGCACTGAAAATGTTAATAGTTATTTGTTTCAACCAGACTTTGTTTTACCGGTTAGTTAGATGGGGGACATTGAGAGACAGTGAAAAAATTTAGGATGGTTAAAATGTATGGGATATTTTTACAAATTTGACATATTTTTTTGTGTGTTTCTTTAATCTTGAGCAGTTGAATCATTTTTATGCACACTTTTATCGGTTTGATTTTACTGGTCATTAGTAATAGTAATAGTAATATGTTAGTTTTTGTTTTGTAGTTAATTGCAGTTTGGTGCATTCACGAGTGGCTTCAGAGAGGCAAGCCCCGCCCCTTTCAGATCGTCGAGTTTGGTCCCGGAAGGGGAACACTTGCTGATGACATGTTAAGAGTAATTATTTAAATTTATTCATTTTTCTTAATGAGACAACTAATTCAGTCAGCCACTCAATCAATCACTGTGGACATTTATAGAGCAAAGCTTGATGGTTCTTATCTTTTACATGCTCAACGGAGAACAAAATTACTTGCTGGATTACGATAACTTAGGCTACTAGATGAGAAGCGAGAGTTGTACCACCAACCTTTCTCATAAATTTCCGGCACTCTATCAATCCGACTAACTTACCGACAATTAGATTGTAGGAAGGAAAATTATTTTCAGTCGTAAGAAAGGTAATAAGTTTTGTTTGATTCGATCTTTTGTTTCATAGGTGTTCAGGAAACATCCAGATTTTTATGAAACAATAGCTCTTCATTTGGTTGAAATTAGTCCAAAACTCAGGGAGATACAACAGAAAAAGCTTTGCTCTATTAAAACCGAAGTAAATCAGGTTTCTAACAATATGTCTATGCCTACAGATGAAGTACTTCTTCAAAAATTTGATTCAATGGATACAGGCGATGGAGTTAAAGTTTGCTGGTGGAAAGATTTTGCTGAAGTGCCCGTAGCTCCAAGTTTTTATATTGCCCACGAGTTTTTCGATGCTCTTCCAATCCACAAGTTTCAGGTTTTTTTGTTTTTGCCTTTTTTTTTTATAAAACTTGATGACCTTTAATATATAGCTGCTAAAATTATTTTTAACTTATTTTGAAATATTTTCAAAAGTTGTAATTCATTTCAGAAAGTTTTATTTTACTATTTTACTTTCTTATAGTATTTTTCCATTCAGTTATCGACTGGAATATCACTTAAAACCTGCCAAATACTATTTATACATTATACTCGTATTTGAAATGGTTTAATAATAAAAATTTGTATACAATTTTTGTGTAATGTGACTAGTTTCTATCTGAAATTCAACTGAAATATCATTATTAATAAGTGAATGGTTGTTATGTTATGCCTTATAATATATTTTATGTTATTGGAAATTATTTACATGAAAATTTCTGCTTTTTGTATGCAGAAAATGAATGGGAAATGGCACGAAGTTTTGGTCAATTACCAAAACGACGAACTTTGTCTTGTTTTGTCAAGATCGGATACCACGGCGACTGCCTTGTTGAAAGATGTTTGTAATTTTTTAAATTGATTTAATTAAAGTTGTTTCATAGACATGAGCAGCAGTAAACTCCAATACCTCGTGGCTAGGCATAAACTGAGAAACTAAAGAGTCTTAAAAAGTTTTCGTTTAATCACTTCCGAATGTAGTATAATACAAAACAAGTAACATTTGTAACTTACTCCTTATTAGGGCACAAGTCTTTACAGACACCTTAACAACAAGCGTTGTTTGAAGTAAACTTGATATAAATTGCAGAATTCAGATGTTTCATAAGCAATAATAAATTTAATAAATTGATAAAACCCATGCTAATCCTTGTATTTGTAAAGTCAGCACCTGCTTCATGAACAAAAATTTTCAAGATATCTATGATAACTGGTAATGTTGATAGATCAAGAGACTCTAATATTTTTAAACAGAGCTGTAATTAGGATTTTATAGTTTTCTTCTGGTGTTATTCATTGATTTCTTTCTCTCTCTCTCACTCTTTCTCTCTCTGTAATGTACAATCAACTGGTGGTAAAATGGAACTTTGCTGTTGACATTGATTAATCAGGAATCATTTTCAAATTTCAGTATCTTGAAACATGTCAAAACGATCACGTTGAAATATCTCCTCAGAGTCTGACGTTAGCTAGGCAGATAGCAAGCCGTGTGGAGAAAAGTGGAGGATTTGCATTAATCGTTGACTACGGTCACCTTGGTGATAAAGGAGACACTTTTAGGGTTAGTTTTGTTGCTTTGTTATGAACTTTTAGTTGTGGAAATGTTTTGTAATCAAAACGAGTTTTTAGTATTTAATTGTTGTTGCAATAATACAATTTATATTTAATTCAGCATGGCCAGTAGCACCGTTAGTAAGAGCACATAATGCATGTAGGCAGGGCGGTTCTGCTCATGACAGTCCAGATCTTGATTCCTATATAAAGTAATCCTGTTGTATAAAACTTGCTTATGTCAAAGTTTATTAATCAGTTCGGCTGAACATAATGGTAATACAAAATAAACTCTAATATATTGAAGTAATTTTGATGGTCCCCTAAACTTCGAGATAACAGAAAATTATATATAATATACTTACCCTAAAATTTAAGGCTTTTCTGAACTGTTCCTTGTCACCAACTACCAATCACATGATCTAGTTAACTCATTATAATATATCTACATAGTCATACTTGATTATTCTTTCTCACGAATGATTGGTGTTTCTGAAAATTTATGTAAAGATCATTTGCAATTTAACTGTATGTACTCTGTCAAAACTTTTTACGGTTGATATTTCTCATTTTATATTAATTTGTTAATAAAAAATTAAATATTTATAATGATCACTTTAGATAAATATAACGAATGAAATATTTGATAACTTTTATGTTTTCAATAATTTTGCGAAGGCATTCAGAAAACATCGATTGGTGGATCCCCTTCTCGATCCTGGATCGTCTGATTTAACGGCAGATGTAAACTTTGAGCTTCTAAAATCGCAGGCTCTCGATAAAGGTAATTACACGGCAATCCAGTGTAGCTCTTTCATATGAAAATCTTGTATAAAACATTTCTGGTATGATATTGTTTTTTTTTTTAAATTCCATGAATTTTTTCTTAACATTTTGACGTATTGACAGAATAGTGATTTAATAATCTCCTGTTTTCATTATTACGTAACTGTCAGGTCAAGAAATTGACATAACTACTTATTGAAAATTCAATGTCAGTGAAGAATATTACTATTTCATTTCGTTTTAAAATTGTTTGTTCTTAAAGTATCTGTACACGGGCCTGTAACACAAGCTAGTTTTCTCAAAACGATGGGAATAGATCTGAGGCTCCAGGTATGTTTGTAATTTGAAGAATTTCACTTCTCGATTCTTGTGATTATTAAATTTTCAAATAACATTTTTAATCGACCCGTTTCAGATTCTCATGCAGAAGGCCAACGAAGAACAGAAAAAAGATCTAATTTCTGGGTATGAGATGTTGACTGACCAAGATAAAATGGGAGAAAGATTTAAATTTATGGCTTTTGTGGACAAATGCTCCTCGTGTTTACCAGCTGGATTTAGTTATTCAAATTAAGCGATTTTAAAACTTTGTTTTAAATTAGCAAGAAATGACAATTTTTATGTATTTAACTGATGGTATGACATTGAGTTTTATATTTATCTGGCAACACATGGTATAAAAATTGAATCCGGTATTTAACTGAAAGCTGATAACTGATCCAAATCAGGATGAACCAATTGTAAAATAGTACAAGAACAAAGGTGATAGTCTTTAATAGTCTATCATAAATGCAGCCTATAAAACCATATAAACAAATATTCTATATTTCTCTAAAAAAATTGTGCAAGCATAACATATCACAGCATCTCCATTTTTTAAGAACATCTTAAAATAGTAAGGATAAAAATCACCAGTATTTACGAATTTTCAATTGTGAACGAATTAGAGTTCTATCTAACACATAACAAAGACCTTTCTTTTACAAGCTCATGTCACCGTAGGAACGATTCCACTTCTGTAATTGGTCGAGAGTTTCGTCCGGGACGCTCCGTCGGATCCGCTTCAGGGAGTCGATGAAATCGTTGACCTCAATACCGCGTATCTGATCAAATAAATTTGAAAAAAAAAAGTTTTCAAGTCAAAAACGATGTGAAGAATCTGTTTTAAACGTATTAATATCGGTCCCATAGGATCTATTACTATTATTTTTTTTATTGCAAACCTAATGAAAATAAGTCATTGAAGAAACTGGCCATGTCAAATAAATTTTGTTCAATCCTTTTCGATTTCACGTGTGCGATATAATTTTTGGCAACTATTTATTATTATCACGCTCTGACTGTTTTTTTGTCAATATTTTATATTTGTATTTAATACTTGAAATGAAAAAATAAAACAGCCAGGATGAGAAATAAGTAACCTCTGATGAGTTCAGTTTTGCGACTTCTCCCATATCAAGCTCTGAAATTAATTTAATTATAAATTATCCTAACAATTTAATAGGAAAATAAAACTTCTAAACATGGCTGTTATTGAACTTGCCTCTGATCGGTCCCATAGCTGCATCTTTTGCCAAGGCGGTGAGATCACTGGCTGAATACCCTTCAGAGAGGCTATGGATATGTTATAATTATATCACAACTATAATAGGCCAGAATATATATAGCACACAATCCAGGCTTATAAATAATTATATCATAACTCTAATAGACCAGAATATATATAGCACATAATCCAGACTTAACTAATTTATCACCACCTATTTGTTGCTTGATGTCAGTGTCAGCCAATCAGCATCAACTCTCACGAATCTATATTAGCTGAAACAAATCTGTATTTATCCCAGAGTCACTAAAGCTGTTTTGCTAATTTCTCTATTCAATTAAAACAAGCTGAAAGCTATTAAAAATAAATTTTTATAATAAAAATATTCTCACCGGCCGATATATTTTATGTCCCTTTCGCTCAAGGTGTGCTTTTGCCCTCCTAACAACTTCTCGAGAAGAAAATATCTTGTTTCTTTGCAAGGCATCGGCACATATATTCTTTTTGGAAATCGTCTGTAAATTCAAAGTATATTAAAACTTGAAATTTGTTCTTTGGAAAATCAAAGAACAGTTGCAATGTGAGTAATTTAAAACTATTAAAATATAATGACGTCACATATTCGTCAAACTTTTTTGTCAGCATAAAGCAAATAGTCAAAGAAGATAATATTCAGTTCACCTCACACCAAACCAAAACATTGGCCAAAATCATAGTACTACCAGCTGGTGAACATTCCAAAAACCCTGATAAAGTGGGCATACTAATCTGTGTGTGTTCAAGTATTTCAGTAATACCTGACCTGTAATATACTTATATAGAAAAGAATATGCCTACCTATAAAATACTACACATACAGCAATGAATATATCTACCCGCAGTGTACCGCATACATAAAAAAGCACATTTCTGTAGCATAATCCACATACAGAAAAGAATATACCCACCTCAAAACGGCATCATCAAGATCAAAAGGTCTGTTTGTAGCACCAATAATGATGACCCTCTCAGTACAGCTTGCTGTCGATTCAGACTGAAAATTTTAGAAAAAAAAGGATAAATAAAAACAGACAATTTGAAATGAATTAAAATAAAATAAAACAAAAAATCCAACTTCTGAGAATTCAATCATGAATTGAGTTTTCATTCTCCGGCTTGCATCGTGCTCTCCTTCTCTTCTCTGACCAAACAGCGAATCAATTTCATCTAGTAATAAAAATAAAAAAACAAGAGCCATGTTATTCAAAAGATTTTATTTCATCATCCATTTTCTTTATATTCTATGATTACTGATTACTCTACTGTAATTATGTTTCTCAAATTATCAACTTAAAACCAATTTCTCAACTGAAGTTGGTTTTTGTTTACTGAATTTTTATAAAATATGATTTATAATTATCTTAATGACTAAATTATGATATACTTTCAAAATGAAATTTAAATACAAATCATGAAAACATTTAACCTATGAAAATAATTGACGGTTGTACGTGTTTTGCTGCTGCAAACAATGCTCTCACCAATTTCTCTCCTTCTCCCATCTGAAAAATACTTTATAAGTTAAGTAACATCCTGTTAATGCTCAAAAAGAAGAAAAAATACTTTTGCAAAACATAGTCTGCTTTACAGAACCATGTTAATCCAAAACCCATATACTTATATCAAGTTAGCTACAAGCCCATTCACAAAATCATATAAGACTCAAATCTATTTACAGAACCATTTAAGTTAAAAACCAATTTGCAGAATATCATTAGTTAAAAACCCATATACATGAGCATGTAAGCCAGAAATCCATTTACAGAACCATGTTAAGTCCCAAAATGATTTACAGAACCATGTTAAGTCCCAAAATGATTTACAGAACCATGTTAAGTCCCAAAATGATTTACAGAACCATGTTAAGTCCCAAAATGATATACAGAACCATGTTAAGTCCCAAAATGATTTACAGAACCATGTTAAGTCCCAAAATGATTTACAGAACCATGTTAAGTCCCAAAATGATTTACAGAACCATGTTAAGTCCCAAAATGATTTACAGAACCATGTTAAGTCCCAAAATGATTTACATAACCGCATAAGTAACAAACCCATTTAGATGTAAGACTAGCTGCACTGATATTGAAAAACTTCCAGTCAGACTCTTTTGCAATGGCACGTGCCTAGAAAAGCAATTACATGTAAAGAGATCAATATTTAATTAGAGTAGAAACATGTTTTCAATCTAAAAATGTCAAGTCTAAATTTGTAAAACACAAAATCTTTTCTAACTTCAAGTAACAGCATTGCCATTGCACTGTGTTCGAATCAAATGCAACCAATTACAAAAAAAACATTGTAACTTATCTAATTGTCTTTTTATTACTACTGTCCATGTTGAAGTAATAAAAAAGTCTTTGCATATAAAAATGAATAATAATGTTACTGCATTATGTTTTTCTTCTAATTTATACATCTTTTGCATGAAACAAAATTTTACATACCGATCTATTGCTGAAAGATATTTTATCAAAAATTCCACGTGTCAAACGGAATTGGAGCTTTTAACCAAACTTCTAAAGAAGTCACATGATTACCGTTACACTATTTGTCATGGTAATTGAAATTTCAGCTTCACTCACCAGCATAGTCTTCCCATTACCCGGAGGACCGAACAAAAGAAGACCTTGTGCCGGAGCTCTCAATCCTGTGAACAACTGTGATAAGAAAAAAAAAGAAAAGAAAAATTATCTCCCTGGTGATCATTTCAGTTTATAGATTATCAGTTATTTTTTAATTTAAGCTGAAGGACTGACATGCTTACAGATAATGGGCAATAAACCAGTTGTCATTATAGTATGGCATTTAAAATACAACTCTAGATACTGTCTTGTGGCAACACCTAAAGGAAAAATTATGAACAACTTCGATGTTTGCAAGGTCAATTAATATAGGAGTTGTTTTCAGCATGTTAAACTATTTTTTATCTGAGACAACTTCAGCTGAAATTCACTCTGCCGATCAACACTTTACTATAACCCCATGAATGGCAGATAAAATGAGCTCCATATTTCGCCAAAATTAAGACCTAACCAAAATAAAAGCTTAAACATTATTTGTTATTAATAGCTTTGAATCTGGCATCGATAAGGTCCAGAATTGTAATTTCATAAAACTAAAGCATCAACACTACAAAATGCCACATTTATAAGCTATTTACATCACCACTAATATACAGATATTAATGCTGTAATATCAGAACATATACTTTTATAAAGATACTATAAACCATTCTGTCTATACTATGAATAAATGCAATATTCATTTAAAAAATTAACAGCATAATGCAACTGACAAGCATATTTATATTTTATTGACAAAGTCTATTTTAAAGTATTTAATGAGCCTCAACTAACCTCCGGTCGTAGTGTCGGTAGAATAACCATTTCGTAAAGCGCTTGCTTTGAAGTCTGTTGACCAACTGTGAAAAGATTATTATAAAAGATACAAACATTATTAACAACAACAATATAACTAATAATGATAAAGAAGAAATTAAAACTGTTATACAGGTTACACAATCAGAAATTTAATCAGGCGAAACGTATGAAAAGTGAACAATTAAAATCTCTTGAAAGTATGAAAAGTAATTTGTCAAAATGTCCCACAATCAAACGAGCTTTGTAGCCACTGGCTATTGATGTTGATCGTAAAAAAAGAAAGAAGAAATAATAAAACAATATTTAAATAAAAAAATCTTGATAGACGATTTTTTGATTTGTTCATCCAAATGAGCAAGATAAAAAAACTTCAGAAAGTAACAAGTAAAAACGAGGTTTTTTCACAAATTTCTAATATTTCAAGATTTATTGGCTTTTCATTCATTTGCAAATTTTTCTTTTGAAATGGTACTTTTTTGAATTTATATGTAAACATTTATTTAATTGTATTTGATTTGTTTTGCTTTAAAACATAGATAATTATTATTTTTAATTGAAAACAAATTTCAGAAAATTTTCAAACTTTAATAGAATGCATTGTCATGAGCAGTAAGCGTGTATTTCAAATTTCAACTCGATTGAATGAAGGGAAGTTGGTTAATTTTCACTTTCAAGGTTTGCAAACATTCAAGCAAGCACAAGTGAGGTTAATATAAGATATTTAAAAAATAAAATAGTGATTGAATACTACCTATGTCACTGAGTTTTATAGAAGAACTTCTGTCTAAAATTTCGTTCAGAATGAGATTCAGCATTTGCTTGTCAACGTTTTTAAGTCTTGAAAGGTCGACAGCTGTTGATGCCTGTAATAACATGCAACACTTGGTATTATACACCATACATACCACACATTATATCTAATAATTAGAGTAAAAAAATAGTGAATTAATTAAAATTAAAACTTAAATGCTTGTAATTATTAAATAATTAATATTAATAATAATTAAAATAATAGTATTAATAATAATAATAATTATTATTATTAAAACAAAAACCTTTTTATCTGTAGGTCTTGATGATGGAATACTGCTGGCAACTTTAATTTTGGAGGCTGTTTGCAATGAGCGCTGAGTCGGCTTTTGATAGTTAACCTTTCTAGTTGCTGTCTTCGGAGAAGCTGCAAAAAACAAATATACAACACCTCATAAAAAGCTTTGTGTTTCAATGATTCTAATTTGCTTTCTGTCTTAAACTTATTCTCTAATGAGACAGGAGAATGTCGATTAACTAACAAATGCTACCACATAAGATGTTCCCAAACCATACAAAATCAGAACTGGCAACCTTCTGATTATAATCACAATCACAAATGCAAAAGCCCTGACCATAACCCATTTAAAAACTATAATTTCATCGAAACAACAAAACGAACCAGCTCTCTCTGGTGCTGCAACATTCAATTTCTCTCGAACCAAAGATGACTTCGAAAAAAATGATCTTGACTCAGCTTCATCTATTCCAAGCTCTGAAGCTGTGGGAAACAAAAAGTAAGAGTAGTGGTTTTTACACTGACTTATAATCTTCTAAATTACTAGAGAATGATAGATTTTTTAAAATATCATTATATAGGCACTGGTGGCAGAGCGTTAGAGCGTTCGCCTGTCGATCGTTAGGTCGGCAGTTCAAGCCTCACTGGCGTCACCAGCGTAAGTCCCTTAAGCAAGGAGTTCACTTGCATTGCTAAAGAAGGAGTTCACTTGCATTGCTAAAGGGCTAGGCACCTATAAATGGCTGCCTCTGCAAAGAACCCTTTCTTCAGTGGTCTTGAAGTCCTTTAGGATTTACGCCACTCTAAATATTGTCAAACATTATGAACATTATTATTATTATTTTGTGCCACCTTTTCCAATCTTGAGGACTGACAGTGTACAATTGCATAACAACTTTTATTTCACACCTTCATGAGCTAATTTTAGCAACTGCTGACCACCTCGACCGCCGCATATATATATTTATATATAAGATATAGCATTTAATTGTTGAATAAAAAATTCCAAATCCTTAAAAAAAGCAGATTGACTTACATAGATGTTGAAGTCTGTCTTTGACTGCTTCTAAATTTTGCATCATTTTTCGTTTTATGCTTTCAATTCTTTCAGAATCAGGACCTTCAAAATAATTATTTTATAATTTTAATCAATACATTTCATAAATTTGTATCAATTAATAATTAAAACATGTAATGATTATTGATTTTATACATTAAATCATATCATAATCTAATATTTTTTTAATTAACGATGCAGACACATTATATCATGATATCAATTAATTTACTATTTTATAATCTTATACAACCTTTGATAAGATTTTTTAAGACTACAAAACACCCTTCTGATTGCAAAACAAATTATTCCAAACATTCTTTTTAAACATATTCATTCCAATTTATAATTTTCGACTATTCTTTTGTTAAATATGTGAATTTATGTGATTCTAATGTTTATCGTTCTAGAATGTATTATAGCTATTCAGAAATTCTCAAACAACCATTAATTATCCCACTGCTCATTTGAAGGAACTTACAAACTAATTTAAAAACAAACTCATCATTAATTAAATCTTTGTGTTTAAAATGAAAATAAACTTTGATACAAAAAATCTTTAAAACAAATTTCATTAGTAATTTAAAAAAGAATGTATTTAATATTATGATCCACCAAATGAATTTCCTTACAGCTCTTAGAAACATCTTCAATAAAGCTTAACATTATAAAACAAATTAACAAACCATTCTCTACCACAATATTTATTCCTTTTTGAAGTTCTTCCATCCCTTTTGTGTAAAGCAAATAAGCTTCCTTTTTCTTGGCCACATCTGAAAAAAAACTATAATATAACAATATAATCAACATTTAAAAAAAAAATGTTTATCATGATTTTGTCCAGCTTTGTATATTAATTATACTATGGATAACTAATTCAGCAAAAAATATTATTCATTTCTATCATCAACTATAGAACTTTAGAATTAAAAGTAAAATTTATATACTATAAAATTATGATTAATGTTTAAATTTTCTCTATTATTGTTATATTGTAAGGTGGTTATGGAAAATTTCATGACATCTATAGTAGACCCAGTCCTTCAAAGTAAATAATTGACATTTATTGTTTAGTAAAAAATTCACGAGCAAGGTGACAGAACCGATCTAAATA
>OZ022247.1:21484861-21489861 GCA_963978895.1 Erpobdella octoculata | reverse complement strand
GACTGACGACTGAACGTTGCATGCTAAAATCAGGAGCAAATAATTTTTATGGTCCACTTAGAGAAGATGTCTAAAAATGCTGAATTTTAAACCACATATAATTTTTATATTCGTGTTTTGCATCATATAATTCATACTCCACTTTCCAAAACATTAAACACATAACATTAACTCTGAATGTTATTCAGTAGATAATATCTCCCGGTTGTAAATCAGCCTATTGCACATACATTAGATAAGTATCTTCTTTATGGTCATCTTATGGCTCAAATGTATTACAGGGTTGTTTCGATATCCAATAAGTTAATCCTGGCTGGTCAGCAAACAATAAACAAGCAAATCAACAAATAATTTGAAGAAAATTTTTTATAGCTTTAATTACACTTGAAACCAATTTTTAAATATGTCAATGTCTCAAAATTTCAAGCAATTTTTTTTCAATTTTTGTTTTTGATCAATTAAGTTAAATATACATTAATGCTTAAAGTGTCAAAGCTTCTGCTACTCTGAAAATTTCATTGCACAAGATTTTAAGACAAACAAACAAACAACGTAGGTTGTAACTGATTTTTTTTTATCCAGTAGTATAGCGCTAAGCAACTTCTCCGTTGTTATAATAACTTTTGTTGACCACATCCGGTTATGGGCGTTGTCGTAAGAATTGAATACCTTTAAGCTAGAACGCTGGACACCCTTTAAAAGCAATAGAAAATCATCAAACTCACACGATCAGGCGTTGCAATTGAATGCAATACCAAATAGGTTACAAGTTTATATTTGATGTAAAGCAGAACTTCCAAGCGAATCTAAATATAGATTCTAATCCTACTTCTCTATAAAAGCCACAAAATTTCTAAAATTTCGGAAGATATTTTCTATATATCTTCTTCTCAATAAAAATTTAGATGGAATTGATAGAAGATTGGAATAGCTTCAGTGATAGTATTTGCGACAATATTCTAAGGAACCTTACCGACAACAAACATTTAGCAGAAAGCAGTGTCGGTGAGTGACTGCCTAAATTACTTAAATTTGCATAAATTTGCATTTATCTAATAACAATATAAATATATAAACACAAATTAAGTAGAAATAATTTTAAACAATGAAAATAACAGCAGAATAATGGCTTTTATTTGCATTTTTTATAATAGTTTATAGTCCTTTACACCAAGTGTTTTAAGACTGAAACGGCTGTGTCAGAAGCACCTAAGTACTTCCAGTCGTGGATCATAATTTGATCCTTTTAACTTTTCCCTCCTCCTTTCTCCAGGCTTGGGACTGGCTTGCAAAAGCAAGGCGGAGTTTTTATTTGCAAGTTGAATTAAGTTGTGAAGTTACCCGCAAATCTCGGAGACCAATGAATGTATCAATATAAGATAATATGAGGCAGGAACATGTTTCAAAAACTCAACAGTTTGTAATGACCCGAAAACTAAAAATATTATATGAAAATAATTATTATAATTCCTGAAAGTTTTATTTGTACTTTCATTAATGAAATTTGCTTTTATTATAATGAATTTTTATTAATTTGTTTTTTTTAAACTAAAAATAATGTTAAGAACCCATTACTGTTATACTTTAAAAACACATAGAAGGGGCCCAGTCTGGACAGTCCAAAACTTCATTCTATAGTCTTGTTAACCATTAGATGATAAAAGATAACAACGGCATATGCGAGGCCAGTGGGTGGTTTTGGGGGCTCAAACCCCTACCGAAATAAAACTTCCCAAGATTTTATTTATTTTAATGTAACTTATTCTTTGTAAAACTAGAATGTGATAGACTTTTTTTGGTCATCGGGCATTCGTGCAGGAAAAAAACTACTTTTTAGGATTTAAAAAAAAAAGACCCAACTATCCTCCACCCCCGGTTATTTTAGCAAAAAAATTAAAACTTCTTAAAGATAAGTTTTTCTAGAACCCACCCCGAAACCAAAACCTGGTTACAGCCATGAACGACGGTTATGATAGTTGTAATCTTTAGGATATTTTATTATAATATAAATCTAGATGAGCTCCCTGAGTACTAATCGGATCGGTCCTTAGAAGTAAAAATTTAATGTTGTAACGCAATTGATGTCCGAACATAACGTAGCTATATAGCAGACGTTTGTACAGCCGTGGCTGTTGATCGCACGTTTCGCCCTTATAAAAAAATACACCAAATCTTTTTACACCCAGTTTTAAAACCGTTACTTGCTCAATTCAAAAAATAAAAAAGTAAAAAATTGAGATGATCTTAAAGTGTGTTCTACGCTAGGAATCAAACTTAGAACCCATAACTTTAAGCGTGTCGAACATTCGAATAGCATTCTTCACTAAATGTGAAACAAGCTTATAAAAACACAATTTCATGGGAAACAAATTGAAAAAACTTATAAGACAATTTATAATGTTTTTTACACTTCAGGTCCACTTATCTCAGAAATAAGAAACGGTTTTATGAATAAATCCGAGTCATTACTCTATAATAATGACGATAGGAAAAGTTTCATCGGACAGCAAAATGATGAGCAGCTACAAAAAAATCAAACAACTTCAAACTTTAAAAAAGAGAAATCAAAGCACATTAGACGTCCTATGAATGCCTTCATGGTCTGGTCGAGACTGGAACGCAAGAAACTAGCAACGAGCATGCCGCATGTAAGAAACCCGGATTTGAGCAAAATCTTAGGTGCGTTTCTTTTTTAATTAATTGGTAAGTGATAATTTAATAGTATTGTAACAATTATTTTATTATTGATGTTTAAAGCCATTATTTTATTATTGATGTTTAAAGCCATTATTTTATTATTGATGTTTAAAACCATCATTTTAATATTGATGTTTAAAGCGATCATTGTATTATTGATGTTTAAGACCATCATTTTAGTCTCATCAAACCTCATTGATCTCATCTCTGCACGTAACCAATCAAACATGAGTTATTTATCTAATCGTGTCAATCTCAATCGAACTTTTTTTCAAAGCGCTATTTTCTTCGTGGTCTACTTTCATGGAGCCTTCTTTCTTTTTCTTCTCTTAGAACTTTAAATTGGTATACTGCTAATTGGTGAGATCTTAAAACACATTTATATTTAATAATAACATTAACAACAAAAACAAGCGGCAGGTAAATGTTTTCGTATGCTGGCGATCTCATATTGTTACACTAGGTGCTTAAATACCCGATTAATTAGTTTTGCTGTGTTTCTTTTCAAGAATATACTTGCTGTCCGGTGAAGTTTTAAATTTTAGGTGGCTCGTATTAATAATCGTATTTTTTTGTTTCTTAAGTATTAGCAGGCTCTAATGAAGTTTTCAGTCATTGAGAAAATACTAGCCTATAAAATTTAATGGAAATAAAAATGAAAATTTAAGGAATTTTTTTTAGGTGACCGCTGGAAGAAGCTGAGCGATCGTGAAAGAAGTCCGTTCAAGAAGGAAGCAGAGAAGATAAAAATACTCCACTCGAAAACGTTTCCAGGTTACAAGTATCGTCCCAAGAAACGAAAAAACAAGCCAGCCGAAGAAAAACCAGCTGAAAGGGAAAATGACAAAAAAGTAGTTTCCTCGTTTAAAAATGAAATACTACTACATGCTGGAGCGAAGGAAAAAGTTGATGTTTTCTCCAAGGAGTTCGAAGACAGTTGTTGTTTCAATTTCTTCCACAAGATGATGAGTAATATCGATAAGCCACGTGATCAAACACAAATACTGAATCTCTTAACACATAACAGTCAACAGAAGCATTCGTCAACAGCAGCAAAAGTTCCTTTAGAAATTGATTTTCGGCAGAGTTCGTTTCTACGCGAATCGAACTACGGACAGGAGCAATTTTTATTCACAAACAACTTATTCTGCTCGGTAGAAAGCGAGACGAAAGTATATAACAACTATTTACCAGAAATTTGTTTAGGAAGTTCCGATAGCTTAGGAGATTGTTCGTTTTCTGAAAGTAATTTAGATTTCGATTTAATAGGGAATCATTCCGAGCAATCCGAAGAAGCTTTTGATAATCATGCGTCGGAAGCAGTCTTCTGTGGCGACTCCAATAAAAATCATTTCAGCAGCCTTCATTCTCTCCGCGATGGCTATTCATTTCATATTCCACGTTATATTAATAACTGCTTGCGATATTTTAACAGTTGTTCTTTTGATAAATCACTTTTTTCTGGCTCAAACGAAGACATGTTTGATGAAAAAAATAACTATTTCACTGAAAAACCAATTGTTCATCAGGAGAGCAGCGAGAATAAAAATTTTGCATTTATTCCACCCTTTGATAATAACATGTGCAAACCAGAAAAATTATATTCAAAGATAAATATTGATAATGCGTGTTCTATCAATATTAACCAAGCTGGAACGCTCGTGACGGTTTTAAATTCTCCTCAATTTGTTTTCGAAGACAGCACAATCGATAGTAGACCAGCGTTAGAAAGTGTTGATATTTCACGTGAAAATAAGTTTTTTGATGCTTTCAATTTCAACACAAAAGAAACAGAGCAGACGCAGATTCCTGCAGTAATACCTGTACAACAATTTTGCGGCATTCCAGACATGTCTAAGAGTACCGTTATCAGACCTGCAAAAATGCTAGATGGATATAACAAATATGCTAATTTGATCCTTAAAGAAAGTACAGAAAGTGCAGTTCAAGAAAGTCATTCTTTTTGTGTTGAACAACAAAATTCAGCTATCAAACAACAAACTCCGAGTTCTCAAAGTGATTCTGAAAAAGTGAACGAAAAACGAAAGCTTAACAAATGTGCTCATCAAGTCACGCAAAACCAGCATGGGTTGAATGAATGCAGACATTTGTGTGACTGTTTTGAAAGTTCGGAAGACAATTTTTTGACCAATTACTCTATTTTTGACTCTTCTCAATGTCCGTACTACAGACTTTCGAACAGTGTTTAAGCGGAAAAAGATGATTTTTAGGAACTTATTTTATTGGCTTATTTTTGAATTAGTGCACCAAAAACAAATTTTCTATTTTTAAAAGTTTTTAAA
>OZ022247.1:21367361-21449861 GCA_963978895.1 Erpobdella octoculata | reverse complement strand
TAGAGGCCGTAAATACGATAATCGCCTTTGTGGCGCAACCGGTTAGCGCGTTCGGCTGTTAACCGAAAGGTTGGTGGTTCGAATCCACCCAGGGGCGACATTAACTTTTGTTTCTTCTGAAATATACTGTTTCGAGAGCATTAAAAATATGGAACGCTTCACGAATTTGCGTGTCATCCTTGCGCAGGGGCCATGCTAATCTTCTCTGTATCGTTCCAATTTTAGTATATGTACTGCCGAAGCGAGTACACTAGTGTTAATTTCTAATTAGCTTATATAGGTCACTGAGTGTCGAATCCGTAACGGTGGTGTTTTACAAAAAGCATTTTCAACGATAGGTGGCGTCAACATGTAAGTTTGAATGCACAATCTCATGAAAAAGCACTTTGAAGCAGAGGTTTTTTGGCTTGCCTAGATAGCTCTCGGTGTTACATTAATCTTTATTGCCGTGTTTTTGAAGACAAGCACTCGAAACGAAACTCGCCAAAATAACTAGAGGCCGTAAATACGATAATCGCCTTTGTGGCGCAACCGGTTAGCGCGTTCGGCTGTTAACCGAAAGGTTGGTGGTTCGAATCCACCCAGGGGCGACATTAACTTTTGTTTCTTCTGAAATATAGACTCCTAGATATATCAGGACGTTCAACTAACAGTCACTTTTCTACAAGTTTACGGCGGGAGGCTGGCTATAGAAACTTACAAGCTCACAGTTGCATGCACTAGATGCGTGCATACAGCCAGGCTAGCAGCGTGCTTTCGCTAGTTGGCCAACCTGTGTGCAGGCATACGGCATGGTACAGTAATGTGTTTGGTTGTTTAGTTTAGTGTCGATCGTGTAGCTGGTCTCTTTTCTTCGTTAAAATTGTTAAATATTATAATAAATTTAGTCAATTAATTAATATTACAATTATTTTTCCATATCTAGTTAGTATACTTTTTGTCTATAAATTGTTCAGTTAGTGTTGAACAACATAGTACGCTACGAACTAATTTTCCCTAACTTTCTGATTAGACTTATTAGGAGATAGCGTTTTAAACGAAAAGTGGATAATAATTGAGATTGATAATAATTACAATGTTTGATTTATTTGTTCAGTTTTATGTTGCAATTAGAATAGGAATAAATTGTTTAATTTCGGAACGAGTAGCTTTCGAAGGGTGCAACTAAACACTTCATTAAAACTAAACTCATTAGTTGAAAATTAACCTCTTTTGTGGGGTTTCTTTATCTTAATAAAAAAAAACAAATTAATAATGTATTGTTTACAAATTAATTAATATATTGTTCTTTTTTATCATGTTTGCTTAAAATTCTATTTTCAGGACATAATCTATTTTTACTGAAATTGAAGAATGCATAATAAATGCAGTTCTTACGGTTGTCGAAGTGGATATCATGGTTATAGTAATGAAGGGATTATTTTGCATTCACTTCCTCGTGACCCAGAACTTCATAAACAGTGGATTCGAGCAAATCTTCGAGAAGACTTTAAACCGTCTAAAAATTTCAAGTTGTGTTCATTACATTTCAGAGAATGTGATTTTGTCATTGAACATCATGATAGCAATAATAGACGAAAGCATTCCGACAGTAAGCTTGCCAAGAGATATCTCGTCAAAAATGCTGTCTCATCGATATTTCCCAACGCGCCGTCCTACTTAACATCAACACCCCTGAGTTTCCGCAAAAGCAGCATCAATATTGGGTAGTCGTCAGCTTGAAGCAGAAAGATTAGAGAAACTTTATGAAATATTTGAGACCGAAGACGATGTGAAATCACTGACTCCCTTGCAAATTAAAAATCAACTTTTAACAAAAGCAGCTACCGAGTGGATTTCAGATACTTTTAGTCAAAGAAAATCTAGTATTCTTTTATAAAACAATTTTACCGGGTCGTCTAGAAAAAATGTCACAGCTCCCAAACTTGATGGCACTTGTTAAAAGTTGGTGAGAAAACAAATCTCATTTTCCAATAAATCATCTGGGCATCGCCATCACCAACCTTCAAAACTACATTGACAGTTTGGATGATGACAGTGAAGAGCACCGCAAGCAAAGTTTCATAAAAGAACAGTTTCGATTGTTGGGAAAGAACAAATACAAACGTCATTATTCACCCCAGTTGATGATTTTTGCTTACTTACTAAATGCATCAAGTTCAACTACATATCAGGTCCTACTGGAACAGGATGTTTTATATTTGCCATCTTGTACAACACTGTCCAAGATGATCAGACAAATAAGTGGCAGTACAGGATTGGACAACTCGGCTTATTTAAGACCCCACGTCTCAAAACTTAATGCTTTTGAGCGAACAGTAATTTCAACAAGTCCAAAATTTGATGTGGAGCCAACAGTTAGCAATGCTAATGTTATATCTTATGTCAGCGGAGCCATTGCTCGTTCTACAGTCACTAAGTGTGACTCATGTCGTGAAGTGCTCATCAAGCCTATAAATGTGGAAAAGGATGTGTCAGAATTTTTAGACAGCATTAACAGCGGTGGTCTCGTGAAGTCAAGTGACTTCTTATACAACTTTATTGTCCATTGTTGGCGTTTGATTGAAACTGATCATAGTGTGCAGTATGAAAGTGGAAGTAGAGTGATGGAATTTGTGGAACAAATTGATCGTGGAGGCCTTACAAAACCAACTGAATATATGCCTGGAATGTCTCTGTTCACTGTTTCAAAGTTTTCAAAAATATAAAAAACTCTGATGAATTATTCACAAATTTTTAGAGGCATCAGATCACATTAAGCTTTTTCAAAAAATTACTGAAAAATGTTTTAATGACAATATACATTCACTGTTTATTTATTCTAATTTTTGTTTCAACAATTATAATTTGACTTATTTTATTTCGAAATCGCTTTTTATCTGTTTTGGTAAAAATTATGTGAGTACTTTTGGAAGTATTAAAAACAAAAGATTTTCTGATGGAAAAATAAAAAAGTTTAAAACATAACGAATTTGTTGATTTTACTTGTATACTTCTACTGTCGTCTACGAACGAGCCTCAGCCTCCTGCCGTACAATGGTGTTTTAGTTGTATGTCCTGGTATATCTAGGAGTCTATGTGCCGAAGCAAGTACACTAGCGTTAATTTCTAATTAGCTTATATAGGTCACTGAGTGTCGAATCCGTAACGGTGGTGTTTTACAAAAAGCATTTTCAACGATAGGTGGCGTCAACATGTAAGTTTGAATGCACAATCTCATGAAAAAGCACTTTGAAGCAAAGGTTTTTTGGGTTGCCTAGATAGCTCTCGGTGTTACATTAATCTTTATTGCCGTGTTTTTGAAGACAAGCACTCGAAACGAAACTCGCCAAAATAACTAGAGGCCGTAAATACGATAATCGCCTTTGTGGCGCAACCGGTTAGCGCATTCGACTGTTAACCGAAAGGTTGGTGGTTCCAATCTTCTTATCTATATATATATATATATTTATATATATAAATGAATGTCTGTTTGTTTGTGTGTCCTTTATGCATTGCTACACTATTCAACCGAGCATTAAAGATATGGAATACTTCAGGAATTTGCGTTTTATTCTTGTTTAAAGTTATTTACTCATATTTTACACAAGCATTGGGAGATAGTCCTATTTTTCCAATCAAATAAAACAACTTTATTGATATTAAATTCACAATTTTAATTTTTGGATATATTTATACCTAACAAAGCTTAATTCATATTTGTAAAATTTTTTTGTTAGTGTCAAAAATATACCTTTTAAACTCCAAAAAAATTTTAATAGTTTCTCCATCACTATTATCCGATTGTTTGTAATCTTTTTCTTCATGCAAGTTGTTGGAAACATGTTGGCTGGTAGATTTAATAGAATGTTTCAACCGGTTTGAAGTCGATTCAGAAAGGCCTCCTAGGAATCAAAAGCATTAGTTAAAATTTTATTTAGTTAAAATTTTATTTAGTCCTATAAAAAGATATAAGCAGTGACCAAATACGCAGCAGTTTAGCAGATCTTATATAAAAAAAATACAAAAAAAGTGGCTCTACATTTCAGACAAAACTTCAAAACCTAAACTTAGGTAAACTAATTTTTATTATGTACAAAAAGTGAAAGTTAATTCTCTCACGCTCGATATTTTCAGATAAACATGCTCTATTGAAATACGCACGCAATTTAACCGAAACTAACTTTTTACTAGTCTTTTTTCAAATTTTTAAAATGTTTAAAACATTTCAAAATGTAAAACTGTAAGCTTTATTATAAACCAACTGGCCAGTTTTGGCCTAGACAGCCATCTTCAGGGTTGTTTACAAATCATAATAAAGACAGTTCCAAATCCGAACAATAAATAATTTAAAATTGAGAAAATAAGTTGAAACCAGATTAATAAATCTCAGCAAACATTCTAGTTAATCGAAAAGTAATTAAAACTACGTGATTTATCGTGTTTCCATCTGAGCGCAGCAAAATCTGACAAAAGTCCAACATCATAGAAAACCTATACTAATATTATACACAATATTAAATTAAAAGTTTTCATCTTCGTTTGTCTTTCCGTCTAACGGTTATATATTGATTATCATCCAGATGAGTAAACACATTTGGGATCTGAGTTTCCACAAAGAATGTGAAAGAATGCATGGTAAAGACCTCCACACAAACTGATAGATCAATGAAAACTGCGAAAAAAGAAATGTGTCCAAGAAATGATACTCGATGTGATGGTGACAGATGCTTCCTCAGATATTTTGAAGGAAAATTTGATGCAGAATGTGGTGGTAACGGATGGTTTGTCAGAAACTGTGGAGGAGGGCTTGGTGGATGATGTGGTGGTGACTGATGGTTCTTCAGGGTTTGTGAAGGATGGTTTGGTACAAAATGTGACGATGGGGAATGTCAGTAACACCGAATTTTGCGATGACACCGAAGTGTCGGTGTCATCGCCAAAAATTCGGTGTTAACGCGGCCCAGTCGGTGTTAACGCGGCCCAGTCGGTGTTAACGCGTCCGAGTCTGTGTTAACGCGTCCGAGTCGGTGTTAACGCGTCCGAGTCGGTGTTAACGCGTCCGAGTCGGTGTTAACGCGTCCGAGTCGGTGTTAGCGCGTCCGAGTCCTGTCTCTGTATTTAACTTACGAACTGATATGACTTAAAGGTGCTTTTTAATCGTTCAAGCGACTGTAAAAATGTCGCTTGGTGGCGCTTGCATTAGATAGTGATTATTTGAATAAGAACTCATTAAAAATACTATATTTTATCAAAGATTTGACATTATAGAAATATCAACGTATTATAAAATATCTATTTACGTTAGAAAAATTTAATTAAAGAATATGACAAAAAATTTCCGTAATTAAGTTTTTTATTTTCTAAAATAATAGTAATTTATTTTTATTATTATTTTTAATTATTAAAAAATATTTAAATTATTATTTTTACTTAATTATCTATATGTTTTATCTAGGCAAGTTGACTAATGGTGATAGTTGTATCTAGTAGTAATTTAATTTGTGATAGTTTTCGACGGAGTTGTTGATTGTTAGCAGCAAAAAATGAAAAGCATCTGTGTTTGTTGTAACAAAACTGTTGCCAAGAATGCTCGGGCATTGTCTTGCAACATGTGTAAACGGAGGACGCACCTGAAGTGTGACAAAACAGTTACTTTGTCACAATATCAAAAAACTGCAAAGGGTTAGTAAATAGTCGTTTTATTGCAACTGAAGACAATTGTTTATAAAAATGTTTTTTCTTATGTAAAATGTGCGAGCAGCTGGTAGTGAAAAAAGACAAGGCGAAGTCGCGACGAAAACGCCAACAGCCTCATGGTCGTGAGGGGTAAAATCCCGTTGCTCAGAAGCAACTAGAGCTACCCCACCACACGAAGCAACCTGCCCGGCGAATGCAGTTGGTGATCAGCATTAAGCAGCACCACATGGATACCCGTATCACAGACTGTGGCACCGCTAATGTCTATACAACGACTTCCTGATCTCTGTGTTATACTTATACAGAACCGTGATATCAGTCTGCGGTGTCGCAATGAATTGTAGTCGTTTTCGATGGAGCAAAGTTTTCATTACAATCGATAGAGGGAAGCAATTTTTTTATAACCAGTCAATAACATAAATTGGTCTCAAAACCGATTACGAAAAAAAAGTAGAAATATATAAAGGTATAAAAAAGTTTATGGCACTGCCATATTTGCCTCCTGGAGAAATCCATAATGTATTTGAGACCCTTGATCTAGAAACACGAATACCAGCACTCAAAGTAAAATTTAGTTAATATTAACGTTAAAATTTGTTGACTTGTTTTATATTTCCTTCTTATTTTTAGACATTAGCGGACTACATAAAAAAAACTTGGATCCAAGGAAAATATAAAATATCAGAATGGAGCGTCTACCAGAGAGACTGTAAGACCAACAACGACATTGAGGCGTGGCATAGTGCCCTCAACAACCTAGTAGAGCGCAAGTCATTCTACGAAGTTGTTGATATTTTATTTACAAAAGCATCGGCAATTCCAGTCGAAAAAGCCTGTGCTGCAACAGGGCAACCGCTGAAGCAACACAAACCCTCAACACTGGAAAAAGATGAAAGGGTGTGGGAGCTCTGGATAGCTTTTGAAGAAAAGCAGATTGATATCCGGGCTCTCCACACCGAAGTTGTTGATTTACTAATTAAAAAAAATTAAATTTATTTCTGTCTACGTGTTTTTTGTTATAAATTGTTCTCAACGCGTATTAAAAAGTCCATGGTCTCGGTGTACTATGAGCTTATGAATATTGACTGCGCTGGTAGCGTGAATACATAAGGTAGTCGTGCTGGTGAAGTGATGAGGACTTTTTTTTAGTAATAATAATAAACAAGTGAACCGTAAAAAACCTCGTTAAGTCTATAACTTTAATAACTACATAAATGAAACGAGCGCCAGAGCTTTGTGGCCGGTTGTCAAACGATTTTCTTAGAGTCGCTAGGTGGCAGGAAAACTACTTATATTGCACAACATTTGATTTAAATAATTTTAATTGATTTAAGGCCTAATTAATGTCGGAAATATTTAATTCATGTATTGTCATCCAGAATAAAGCTTTCCCGAAAGTTTTAGAGCTCTAGGTCAAAAAGTGGGTGAAGACACCTTCGAGTCATATCAAGTTGCAGTTCAAATAGAAAGAAGCTAATAACCAATCAGCAGTGTAGTTCACCGACTGGTTGGCGTTGACACCGACTGGTTGGCGTTGACACCGACTGGTTGGCGTTGACACCGACTGGTTGGCGTTGACACCGACTAGTTGGCGTTGACACCGACTGGTTGGCGTTG
Source organism: Erpobdella octoculata (assembly GCA_963978895.1). NCBI lineage: Eukaryota > Metazoa > Annelida > Clitellata > Hirudinida > Erpobdellidae > Erpobdella > Erpobdella octoculata. The sequence goes on along the minus strand of OZ022247.1, from coordinate 21,442,565 downwards.
ACACCGACATTTCAAAAAGTGTCGGTGTGATCGCAAAAGTCGGTGTTAGTGATAGGAGCCGTGACGATGACTAGCGTTTCATCGGAAATCATAAAGGAGGGATCATTGCAGAATGCGGTGGTGATTGGTGAAAGTTCTTCAGTTTTTTCGGAAGACATTCAGATTAGAGATGGGAATCGAACCCTAGTTTAAGAGTTCGGGTTCGGATCGGTAGTGGCCATAGTTCGGGTTCGGTTCGCTAGTGGTTACAGTTCGGGTTCGGTTCACTAGTTATTAAAGTTCGGGTTCGGTTCGGGATAGCTATGGCTAAAGCTAGATTCGATGATAATTGTATTAAAAAATAGTCAAAGTTTTTTAATTCAAGACATTTAAAAAAATTAAGGTTCCATATTGTATTTCAAAAAAAATTTACATTTTTAATGTTTCTGTACTCATTCCAGCTCTTCGCTCACTCATAATCATGTTGCTGAATCTAAGCGTGCCTTTCCTTCTGTAACAAACGTTTCCAGCTCTTGCTTGCTCCATTTAGAACCGTTTGCTAACTTATTAGTATTCGCAATATAATTTAAGTTGTTCCATATAATAAATACAACAAAATAGATAATTCAAGCAACACGACCGCACGGTGTAATAAGCTACGCGAGAAAGAAAGTAAACATAACAACAAAGATGTGCATAAGCTTCCATAAGACAAACAATAACAGCGATATTAAATACAGAAAACAAAATAACCATTTTTATTTCAAGAATATTTCATAGTCATAATTTTAATTTAAAAAAATAGGTTCGATGAATTTAGCATGGGTTCGTTCGGGTTCGGTTTGTTCCGAGCGAAACAGATTTCGGGTTCGGTTCGGTCAATAACTAAGTTCGGGTTCGGTTCGGTAAAAAGTAGGGTTCAAGTTCGGTGTGTTCGGTTCGATTCCCATCTCTAATTCAGATCCCAAATGTGTTTACTCATCTGGATGATAATCAAAATATAACTGGTAGACAGAAAGACAAACGAAGATGAAAAAGTGTAAACAGACTACTAAAATGTTAGTTTCGGTTAAATGGCTTGGGTATTTTAATAGAGCATGTTTATCTGAATATATAAATTTTTAAAACTTAAAACGTGGGCGCCATTTATTAAAAATAGCAGATGGTTAGTTTGAGTGAAAGGCGCCCCACGTTTTAAGTTTTACAAATTTATGGCTCGTTTGTTGAACGAATGTCCACAATTAATGCATGCCTCCATCAAGACATTTTTCACACAGCCAAGAGAAAAATTATTTTCTTCTTTTCACAGTTCACAAAAACGTGGTATTTTAAAAAGTTTTTTTTAATATTTTTTATTTTTATAATAATTAATGTTTAAAACGTCACTTGGGCGCTCTTCGATATTTCTCCTAAAATCACTTTTAATAACTGAAATTTTTATTTTATTATAAAAATAAAAATTTAAAATTATTTCAAAATTATGGAAAAGTTTTATTTTAAATTTCTTTAGTGTTGAAAGCGATTCTTTTCTTCAACTGTTTAAATTTAATTGATGTCAAATTAAATACTAAATAAGTTGTTAAATTTTTTATAATTGAAATTTATAGTAAACGTTTTTTCAATACATTTTTGCGAAATAAACTAGAGCAAAAATGGCAAAACGCATCCACACACGCAATTATTGACAGAAATAGCCCCGAGAAAATGCGTATCGAAATTGTCTCGTGTAAACCCTTACTGGCACAAAGATGCCGCTACATTGTGATTTGGCGAATCTTTGCCTGTGTAAACGCGCCTTTATGCTGAAAGGCAGTCTGCCAAAACGGCTTCATGCAAAGCACACACTTGTGTAAATTGTCATTTTCAAATTTAAGATAAAAATCTTATAATATTATTATTTAAGATAAAAATCTTATAATATTATTATTGACTTTTTAAAAACTGTGAAGTTCCCACTTATTGTTACTATAATGGAACTATAAGAGACTTGCAAAATCTTCAACTCAAAATATACATAAATGCAAAAGGTTAAATTAAACACAAATTACAATAAATAAACTTATAAAGATACAAACCTGATATTCGAATTTTAGTTTTTCCGCTTTTTCCAAAGCTTCCTTCAATAAAACCTGTTTCTCCTGTTGACAATCTAATCTTCAAATTAATAAACACATCAATATTTGTTTCTTTCTTGAAGAGATTTCTGCATATGACAGTGTTCTCATCCAGCTTCCTTTCTACTACACCTTCTCTCCTCTTGGTCTTGTAGATCTGCAAGTAGGAAAACAATCTTCAAAAAACAAGTTAAAGCCACATAACTATGAATAAATAGGCTTGGTAATCGGATAATAAATGAGTAAATTGAATTTTACAAGCAGATATTTCAGGTTTTTGAAAATATTGACTATTAAATCTATTTATAAAGAACAACTATGCTCATATTGCAGTAAAAATGGTTAACTTATACCCAAGAGGCATATTTGCATTGTAGCTTTATTCCAAGCAATAGCTTCTGCTAACTTCAAAATGTAAAAACTTGCAGTTTCATCAGACAAGTCAAATCTGACAAACTAATCAACAAGAATGAAAATAATACTAGCTTTCAGGCTGCTTAAATTAGATGAGTCCTGAGCGAAACTGCCAACAATGCGTCCGTGAAAAGCGAGCCTGCACGTGTTAACATGAATGTCCGTGTCTAACTTTGAAGCAATCACCAGGAAATTTGTACAGCAGGTTACACTATGATCCAAATCAATTACGGCAAAGAACGACTTTTTGGAAACAGCCTTTTCGCTATTTTCTACTCCATCTGCGAGAATAAATTAAAAAAATTTCTTAAACTAAAACTGCTAGTACGCTTCATGGTCCACATCATACTTCAAAGTTTTTTTTTTAAATCTACATACAAGAAATTTATTATATCCTTCCCGATCAAACTATCTTTCCTAGATTTAAAAAGAAAATGAACAAAACTCATCAATGCTAAAAAAAAATGCAGCTTTTAGAGGATGAGATTTTGGTTAAAAAAAAATCAGAAAAATTCTAAATGCTGAAACTACATTTAAAACATAACAGCATATCCAAACACATAGATATAAGATGCATGCATATCCCAGGTGGCATTTAATTCTCTTTTTTCAAATTATTGATAAATCATTTAATCCAAACTGTATATAAGACACACCGTGCATACGCAAAAATACGTTAATGCATACTGATTAAAGTATAATATACTCTTATAATAATATTACCCGATGTTGTAGTTACTGCTTTTTTATCTTCACAGTCTAGGTTTTCTTTGTAAATATACTCTTTAGAAAAATCAAATTCTAGATCGCCAGGATCTATTTTCATATTTCCCGCTTCCTCGTCGGAAGGAACTTGATCACCGAGCGAACCCTCAAAAAACGTGCACCTCCCCATCGTCGTTTCGTGGCCGATTGTGATGTGAAATTTACCACCTTTGGAGCTGACGATGCCTTTAAAATACTGTATCTTGTGCACGCTAGTTATGATCTTATTCGTCGAAGAGAGAACGCCCGGTCTGCTGACCAATCCTCTTTCGAGTAGCTTTGGATCGAATTGAGTCACGCAAATACCGATTCTATCTCCCTGTAACAAGAATTCATAATGTTAAGAAAAAAAAGTTGAGGCCGTCATAAATGGAACATGGGTTAGTGCCTACTGATCCCAGGACAACTGATCCCAGGACAACTGATCCCAGTACAACTGATCCCAGGACAGCTGATCCCAGGATAACTGATCCCAGTACAACTGATCCCATGGACAACTGATCCCACGGACAACTGATCCCATGGACAACTGATCCCATAGACATAAGCAACTCATTTTTAACTCATTTTTTGACGACAATGATGGTGATGATGCTTACGTAGCCAGCTTACGTAGCCAGCTTACGATGGCTGGCTGCATACGACAACGGTGGTGGTGATAATGATACTGGCTACTTCAATTAGTAAACGGAGAAATAATATTTAGTATAAGCGAAATAGAAATGAAATTGACAAGTTCGTATTACTTTTCATCGTTTCACTCCTTTCTGCGTTAAGTTCATAATGAGAAATGGAACCGTGCCAATCCAAAAATAATAGAGTTTAGCTCATTTCAGAAGTTGTTTTTTTCGAAGATATGAATTAAATAAATTAATGAACACACTCCAACATTAATTCTTATCGGCTTATTTAGGAGTCCATGACTAGGACCATCACTACAGCATCCAAACATACTCATACATACATACATACATACATACATACATACATACATACATACATACATACATACACATATATTCGTACATACAAACAGAAATCGGAAATTATGTATGTTAATATCAGTTTATTTATTGCAGAAACAGTGAAATATAAAATGATGCAGATATGGGATCAGTTGTCTATGGGATCAGTTGTCCATGGGATCAGTTGTCCGTGGGATCAGTTGTCCCGGGATCAGTTGTCCTGGGATCAGTTGTCCTGGGATCAGTAGTCCTGGGATCAGTAGTCCTGGGATCAGTTGTCCTGGGATCAGTTGCGATGATCCCATGGAACATGTGTATATAAAAATATAACCTGAATAGCGGAATTAACTGAAGTTTTGAACATCTGAATTGACTTCACCTTCTTCGTCACTTTCAGAGAAGAAATTTCAACCGTCTGTGAAAATGAACCAAAAACACACTCAAATAAGTTTGTGACAGAGACAGGAAGAACTAGACGATAGTTATTTATGTCATGAGTTGGCCTATTGTTATATTTTTATAATTTTATACATTAAATAAATATTAATTAATTTAATTGCAGAAAACAAATTACAGTTAAAACAAGGTTATGACAAGTTATAAGCAGAAACAATGATGCTGAAATATACCATCAAAATCTTGGGTGAAAACATTTCTTTAGCCAATTTATTATTTGAGTGTCTGAACTGGTTCCAATCTGTATAGAATGCTTCAGCTAGACTACTCTTCTATGAGAAGTATGAAAATGTGATTCTCATTTCATGCACTACACATTACCATCGTTTGTTTTTAAAAAGTTTTTCGGCACTAAACTTTTGATCAGGCTGGCTAAGATAACTCTAAATTGAACCTCATATCATGCCTTGTCGATTTTGAAGCAGCTTAATCCTGCCTTTCCACTACCTTGGTCAACTCAACTGAGAGGCATGGCAGTACAAATTCTCAAAATTCTATTTTACGCCTAAATTTATTTTATACACAAATACTTTTATTTCTACTATATGAAAAAGCTCAAATCACTCTGAAGTAATAAATCTATATCAGGTCCTTCAAGTCAAATGCAAAATATTCAGCCATTTTGATAAAAAATCTCTACTAATCAACAACTTATATTCATAAAAATAGCAGACTGCAAGCCAAAATACCAACTTGATAACACAACAACAAAAAATGGTTAACTCGACCTGATTATAATAAAAAATAATTTGAACTAACTTCATTAACACTCAATGATCCGCTAAGCATTGTGCCTGTCATGACTGTTCCTTGACCTATTTCAATATATCATAACTGGATGACTTTTAAACAAATCCAAACTTATCAAAATCATGAATGAAATACCTTTTATAAGAAAGCAGTGATCAACAGAGAAAAGCAAAGGTCCGTCAGCTTTTCTTAATGGTCTGAAAGAAAGTTCAAGAATAAGTCTTGGTGTATATCATAAATAAAGTTAAAGTTAAAGTGGCTTTCTACGCATAAGCAATCAGTTTGATCTCTGGTGCTGCTGTCCGAAGTTTAACCAAGCCTCCCACCTCTGTCCCTCCGAGGCCAATGAAATTAATACAAGTTTAATCTAAAATATACTGAAAAACGAAAGAAAGCGGAGAAACTAGGAGATGACAGAAAGCTCCCCTGAAAAATAAACTAATCTGGAGAGTATCAGACATTGAAATAAGAATGTTGGCAAGTTCTGTTGTGAACAAGTAAAGGAAAAAACAAGTTTTTTTAACACAAACTTTAATTTCAAATACACTCGATTTAGAAATACGAAAGATGTTCAAATAGAGTTTTTTTTTAATTGAATCATGTATTGTCATCCAATATGAAGCTATGCTGAAAGTTTCAGCTTTCTAGCTAGTCAAAAAGCTGGTTAAATTTATGTACAGAGAAAGCCACACACACACAAACAGAGATTGTAACCTAAATAAAAGTTTGTAAAAATGGTCATATATGACATATTGCTCTGAGATAATTACATGACTTGGCGTATCTAAAATCCTGTGTTCAATTATTATTGCTAATTTTATTAAATTATCAATAATTATTCATAAAACCTGTAACTGTTGGCTCTCAAAGCCTCAATCAGACTATTTATTCCAATAGCCTCAGTATTACAGGCCTAAAATGAAAATGAAAATAATTTAGGAAGAGAAACTTTTCAAACTAATTTAGTTATTCAAATGAAGAAGAACCTCAACTCCTCCAGGATTAGCAGCAGTCACAACAATGTCACAATTGGCAAATTTAGTAGCTTCCAGCGTTTTCCATAGTCGTTTTTTAGTCTGCATAAGACAAAATTATAACTTAAGAAATTCACAATAAAACCTGAATGATTTACAAAAAATGATTTAAAATAAATAATTGAATTATAACAATTTAAAATTTGGTGGAATAAGCTTTACAAAAAACCTTTTCTATGGTAGCATCTCTTTTGTCAGGAGATATGAGATCAACTTTGTTAAGAACAATTAGCATTAATTTGCATGTAATCTCTCCAATGATCAAACATTCTGCTGTCTGAGTTTGAATGCCTTTTGTAATATCTACAACTAGTAGCATCATGTCAACAATTTGCGATCCTGTAAAACCAACAAGCATTTTTTCGTCTGTAAATAAACAAACTACACCACATTCATCTTATTTTCATACAACTCATGGGTCATTTTTAAGGCATTTTATAAGAATGTGCATCATCAATTCACATTGCCTTGCATAATGGCCGAATCAGTTGGAAAGAACAAGTGAAAAGTGTTGCAGAAGTCCTTTTCAAAGATACAGTGCCACTATAAACAAGGCCAAGTACAAAATAAATCAATGAAAGAGATTAGGTAAGTGAGAAGGAAAATCACCAAAAAATTTAAAAAAAAAGAATTGGAAGGTGGTAAAAGTCCTCTAAAGAGTAAAAACACTTCTGTTTGGAACGGAAGTTCTTTAATCCGTATCTTAGTCTGTAGTAACTTGTTCCCGAGGAACGGACAGACACGAGAAGTTGACACTTTTGCTCTTCCCCGAGGGTGTTCGCTCTTATGACTTTTAATGTACTAATTTCAAAGCTGGATAGAATCTAACCAGCGAAAGACTTAAAAATACATTAAAATGGAGGAAGTTTCACGGCAGAATCGAGAGAATTATGAATATGGTTTGAAACTTAGGTAAAGGTTCCCTTGGACGGCCCGTGCCGAAAAATAATCGTATTATTTTTATTTTGTCACAATAACATAAAAAAACAAATTTAATACCAATTTTAATTTAAAAAAAAAAACATTTATCGTAATTTGAGAGACTTTGAAAACGTAAGTAGTACCCTTTCAAGCCCTATTTACATCGTAGTTGTGAGTGGTGAGGTACGATGATCGTATGAATGAAATGAATAAAAAATAAATAAAATTAGTTTATAATAAAATTTTATTTATAAAACAAACTATCAGTTGTAAATAAAAATTCCATTAAAATTTTAAAACTCACCGCCCGGTAAATCGGGACGGTTTGCAAGAAGTAAGAAAATTGGAAATTATTAAACTAAGTTAACTTCTTTAAATAAACAAAATTTCAAATTTTTAATGAAGAAAAACTAAAAAATAAATGTAACAAAAAGTAGTTTATTCGAAGCAACGTCGAAATTTGAATATTTGTAAGCGAACATTGTGTATTTGCGTCGTTTAAACTTTTCCTTCAAATCCTTCGTTTAAACTTTTCCTTAAAACTCAAACGTACATAAATTATAATTACATTATTTATTTTTTTATATGACATTTTCCCATTTTAAATAAATTACTTATACTAATTATCATAATTTTTAAACTAGTGTTTACTTTTAATCGTGTTTATAGTTAATTATAGCCGAGAATTATGTATTAATCCGCCACACGGGCCGTCCAAGGGAACCTTTACCGAAACTTATACTATATAGAAAAAAATCATGCAGGTCTCCAAGCTGACTGATACATGTGTAGTTCTTATGCACATCTTCAAAAAAATATATAATAATCATCTCCACATTATTATAATTATTATACTAGTAATGGCCTACAACCATGGCAAAAAGATTTACAATTTTGAATTGAGTCAAACTGCAAATTGAAAAATAATTTATCAGCTAAATTGCTAAATTAATAATATTATAATACGTTTTGATGAGTTCCGATCTGCAAACTAGCAAATACATTTTTTATTACAATTCACAATGATACAACAATCACCAATGGCAATATAATAATATAATATACCTCCAATAATTGTTCGTATGAGTGAAGCATGTCCAGGGCAATCGACGAGAGTAAACTGCAGCTTTTCAAATTGTGAACTATTCTTTATGTGCTCTGGGGCATCCACAGTGAATGATGAGAATCCCAAATCTAAAGTTATCCCGCGTTCTTTGCTTTGCGGATTTTTGTCGAAGCATGCAGTACTGGAAACCGTGCTAAGGGCCTTAGTAATACTCGTTTTGCCGCTATCAACGTGTCCCAAAACTCCGACATTAAAATTCAAGGTCTTGCTTAAAGAAGACATGACAGAATGAATCCCAATTTTCTGAAGAATCAGAGCTTGGAGCACTAATAACAAGATGTGTTGTGGCCTGTGGGAGCTGGAGTTCTCTAAAAAAAAACTAAAAGTGAATTAAAGGGAAATTATAGGCAACTTTTTTTAACAAAACAAAAACACTTTTTGATGAAAAAAATAATACCACAAAGCAAACGTCGTTTCAAGCAAAAATAAACAATAAAGATTAAGGAGGCAATGAAAAGAAAACCTCAGGGAGCTACGGGCCGGAGCTAATGAATATTCTAAATAAAAGTGTTTTTGGACAGCTTAGCGCTTTTCATAAAGCCAGAAAAAATATATAGTTTTTTAAGCCTCAATGATGTTTGACAGGCTAGGCTTCTTTTACCTCGTTAACGATCCACATTATGAATCACTAGCCTATTTCAATTCTCATTCAATACCTACTTTCCAAAATTTAAACAATTGCTCAAGATTATTTTATTTTATTTTTTAATAAAACATCTCTCTCGTTAGTCTGATTAAAAGATGTAACAAAAAATATATGCAGACGATTTATTCAGGGGTGTCATTTGGGGAGAAGGGAGAAATTGCCTCCACTCCAAGAATTTTCCAGAACATTTTTTTAAATGTATACAAAATTTTATTAACAATATTTGAAAAGGTACCAAAGCACTTACGACCATGCCCCGGTCATCAGCTGTTTTTCGAAAAAAGAGTATACGGCTTTGGAATTTTTTTAAGAAAATGATTTACGACTACCCTCCCCGGCCAAGCTATTTTTATAAGAAAAAAGTTTAGCATCACGAGTTTACAATTTTGGAATGTGTGTGTTTCTGAAACATTTTCTTTTCCCCAAGTTTTTGCTTAAATGACACTCTTGGATTTATTTGCAGACAACCTGATTTTTAAAGATGATACAAACAGAGGCGTAGCTAGGGTCTTGTGCTCCCGGGGACAAAACACAAAATCTGCGTTCCCACATAACTTCTTTTGGTTCTTTCTTCCAAATAAACCGATGACCGGGGAGTAGTCTGAGCCATAGAAATTGCTAGATACATCAAAATAATAATAAAAAACTTTTTTGCTCACTGAAAATGCGCCCCCTCCAGCACTGCGCCCGGGGACAACTGTCTCCCGCTGCCCTCCCCTCGCTACGCCTCTGGATACAAACAACGACGGATACAGAAATTTTATAAAAAAAAAGAGCTCGATTTTTTAGGATTTTACAACGTTTATACAACCTTGAGAGTCAGTGGGAGACAATTATAGTAAGAAAAAAATTGAAATCGGTCACAAAATGAGCGGAACGAGAGCGGAGCGGGAGAGCGAGCGGAAACGGAAACTAGAGAATGAGCGGGAAAGAGAACGGGGAAAACAAACGGGAACGGAAAATCGACCGAGAGCGAAAGAGCGAGTGGTAAAGAGAAAGTGACCGGGAAAGCGACCGGAAACGGGAGACAAGCGGGAACCGTGAGAGCAAGCGGGCTAAGCGGGGAAGGAAACGGGAGCGAGAGAGAAAAACGATAGAAAAAACTCTAAAAACCCCGGGCAACGCCGGGTACCCTGCTAGTGAAAAATAAAGACAAAAACTTTAAAAATTGTTGGAAAATGTACCTCCGAATAGTTAAATAAAATAACTGTTTGACAAATTAATAATTTTAAAATGTAAACATAAAGTATTAAATATGCCATAAATATGCACCGGAAACAATGACTATCTCTAGCTCTTTAATGTATCCACGATGATCATTGCGATACTGACAGCACAAAGTATTGGCGATAGTACCAAAGATACTGAAAATATTGGCAACCAAGTCAACGCGATACCGATACTACGATATTACCAGCCTTGCCTGTAATTCATATTAATGGTTTGGTTGCCGTCTTAGCCAATTTTTGAAGTGAATAAATAAGCAAAGTCGATGCTTCTGCTAATCTATATATATAAAAGAACATGTCCTGACTGACTGACAGATGACTGACTGATAATCAACGCAGAGCTCAAACGCCTCATCCTAGGAACGTGAAATTTGGAACTTATATTACTTTTATAGCGTAAACATCCGCTAAGAAAGGATTTTTGAAAATTTTGCTCCTGAGGGGAGAAAACTGGAAAACAAACTTTTTTCTAAACATTTTTTCTAAAATTTTTTTCTGAAATTTGGTATATAGATTCTTTTTGAAAAATAAAAAAATATATGTTTCACCATTTTTTGAAAATTCGGTTTCCCGGACCTCAAATGTGGGTTGGAAAATTGGGTTATTTGGTTTTTAAAGTAGCTTCTACTCAAAAACTGTTAATGCTACAGGAGTAAAAATTAGTATTTAGTTTCTACTCCAAAAATAATGAAATACGTGTTTTAGCATTTTTTGAAAATTTGGTTTCCAGGACTTCAAATGTTGGGTGGAAAATAGGGTTATTTGTTTTTTAAAGTAACTGCTACTCAAAAACTGTAAATACCACAGATGTAAAAATCAGTATTTAGTTTCTATTCTAAAAATAAAGATATACGTGTTTCACCATTTTTTTACAAATTTGGTTATAGGACCTTAAATGTGGGGTGGACAATAGGATTACTTGGTTTTTAAAGTTGCTGCTACTCAAAAACTGTGAATGCTACAAAAGTAAAAATTAGTATTTAGTTTCTACTCTAAAAATAATGATATACGTGTTTCACCATTTTTTGAAATTTTGGTTTTCAGGACCTCAAATGTGGGGTGGAAAAAAGGTTTCTTTGGTTTTTAAAGTAACTGCTACTCAAAAACTGTGAATGCTACAGATGTCAAAATTAGTATTTAGTATATACTCAAAAAATAATGATATAAGTGTTTCAACATTTTTTAAAAATTTGGTTTCCAGGACCTCAAATGTGGGGTGGAAATAAGGGTTATTTGATTTCAAAATAACTGCTACTCAAAAACTGTAAGTGCTACAAATGTAAAAATTAGTATTTTGAAGTTTTGTGCCGGTTAAAAGTAGCTAAGTCCAGTTTATCACCGGCCGGGTCAAGCCTTTATTTTAGAGTTTTCACACGGGCCAGGCCAAACCTTAAATCAAGGTGGGACGGGCCGAGATTTTTCACCAAGTATATAGATGTTTTAGTGATTTTAGGGTTTTATTTGGGCCGGGCTAAACCTGAAGTCAAGATGGGACGGGCCGAAGTTTTTCATCAAATATATAGAACTTCTAGGCCTGTAAAAAGGGGCCGGGCCTAATTCAGACGGGCTGTGCCGGGCCAGGAGTTCGGGTTTTTAAAACGGGCTGGGCTAAGTTGTCGACGGGCCTAGCCGAGACCTAAACAATTGATCTCTACTATGGATGCACTGTTCAAACTCTCTAATTTCATGCGAGCGAAGCCGCTACGGGCACTGCTAGTTTAAATAATAAAAAAATTTCAAGTTTATAATAATAAATTAAGCATTAAAAATTTAGACTATTATTATTGTTTCATTTATACTTTTTTCTAAGCATATGATATTTTGGCATTATAGCTTGTATTTTGGCTTGTATTATGTTGTCGTATAAACAGTCTTCGACTATAAAATAATTTTTGTTAGAAATGTAGTGGAGTTTTGTGTCTTAAACCTGCCACAATTTTGTTACGAATCATGTAATTGATTCATTTTTCGTCGCTGGATTTGGATTATTTAAAAAATTATAACTAAAACGCGAACATGATCTCGATCGCGATACTACTGGTTTTGCTCTCGCCCTCTGTGTTGTTATTAGTAGCCGGAACAGGTGATTTTTTGGTTACGGAATATTTTTTTTAAACAATTTGCATAATTAAGCGAGAGACAATTAATATCTAAACCTAAGCCTGTACTGGTTTGTAGTATGCCCTTTAAGTTGGTTTCTAAACTTAAAATAAATGTTCTCGCAAAGCAAAATGAATACAAGACCTGGAAGAACACAGAGAAATAATGCTGCTATCAAAATATGATGAATATTTTAGTTGACTTCATTATAGAACATAGCCAATGTCCATTAAGAAAAAAATCAGATGAAGTTCAACTTATTCTGGCTGGATGATAGCCAATTCTAACCATCATGTCCTATTGTGCTGAAACTGGATACTAAGTTTTTTATATTTACAAGACTTGAAAATTATGTATTTGAGAGCTCTGTTACAAAAGTAATGTGCAATGTGTAGTTTAGCATAATAAATAAATTATTTACCTGTCTGGAAGTAACATGCTTCTCTGCAATTGACACAACCTGTCCGTCTGACACATTCACAATAAATAAAAAATCAACTCAGCATTTGATTCCACCAACAAACTATTCGATATATCCATACTGATAATCTGGTTGTTTTTGTTGGTGCTGCCTATAATGAAGCATTTTTCTCCATTTTAACTGATTATTTGTAAACAAAAGGTCTTCTTTCTTTTTCATTAATTAACTTGGGCTAGTAATCTCTAGTCTAGCATCTTTAGTTATTTTAACATCTTTTATGTTTAGAACATTACCAGACTACCCTTCGCCAATCGTCTGAAAAATATTAAAGTTAATTTTAAATGACTTGTATATTAATAAAAAAACTTGTATAAAGTTATTATTTTAATAAAAATAAGTAACCATTGATATAGTTGAGAATACTATCATAGTTATAATTATATGTTATATGCTGTAGATAATTGAAGGGCAGTTGAACGGATAACAGGCTGCGAATGTATGAAGCTTAGTGAGATCAATTATAAAGATAGATAAGTTAAATGTATTAAAAGAAAGATCAATTATAAAGTAAATGTATTTTGTATCTATTAATTATATAAAACGACAGCAGAAGCCGCCCAAAGGGCACTTAACAGAACAGTTGCAAAAACTAAGTCAGTTAATTAATGGAAATGTAATAAAAAAAAATAAAAAATTAAGACAAAAATAAATAATAAATAAATGAATAAAAAAAAGTGGCGAAAATTAATAATACAGAAATATAAAAGCAGCTCGAGGGACGCATCACAAAATTATGTAACGAATGAACTATGAAACAAGTGAGTTTTTCGAAGTTTCTTGAAGATGTAAAGTGTTTTAAAATCAATGTATTATCGAAAGAAAGATTTAGGCTGTTAAAATATATAATTAATATAACGAAAAGTTAATATTGAAAACGTGAAATAATATAAATTTATAATTCTGATTCTGTAATTACTTAAAGGAGAAAAGTATTGAAGGAGTAATTTTTGAATCTGTTTAAAATAACTACACAATTACAAATCATTATTAAGAAAATCTAGTTTATTATCAAGAAAATCTGTTCAATATAATTACAAATCAATTATGCAATTATAAATCATTATTAAGAAAATACAGTGATATTGTTTGGAAAACCAGACAATCTTCGAGTCTTACTAAAATGCATTCTAATTTAGAATGACGATCTGTTGCATTGCACAGCTACCGTAGCACAACCAAAACCGTGCCATGTTACAAAAAAATCTCCAGTAGAAACTGATTTTTTAAATAGCACGGATAAGAGCTACGTAAAAAGTGGGACGTTTTTGCTATTGTCTATTGCCTACATAATATTTAAAAAAAAAATAAAAAAAAATCTTTTATTTCTTTTTTAAGAGATTTGTATCATTTAATGATAGTGTTGTGATTTTTTTTAGTTTTTCTCTTTGTTCATTCTTTGATGTACGAGCTTCTCATTGTTATTAGTTATTACTATTGCTAGTAACTGGTATGAAAATCACTTTCATCGTATTAAGTGCTGTAATTGATAAATGAAAAAGCAATTTCATAATTCATGTCAACTCGGGTTTTGTTAAGTCTTGGAACAATCGATCTACTAAAACCGATCAGTTACTCAATTGAAACATTATTAGAAGCATTTTTTTGACAATTTTTCAAGTAGTTTTATAAACTTTGAGGTGAATTAATAAAGATGAGATTAAATTTTAATTCCTATTAATATTTCAAATAAGATTCATTTTGAATAATAATTAAACTATTTTTTTAATTTTTTTTTCAGATCTTAAAGCAATCAACACGGCCCTGAACAAAAGTGTGACGATTGATAATAACTCATTTCCCGAACTAACGGATGGGAACGTGACATCGTGCGCTCATTTCCCTAACAAGTCTCATGACCTGTTTTTGGATCTGGAAAGAAAAATACAAGTTTTCCTTTTTGAAATTGTATCAGGTTTGTTTTAATTAAATAAATTAAAAAGATTTAATCTTCATAAATCAGATTTTTGCTAGGATAGTGAAAATATTAAATATTTAGAATTTAAATTGTGGAAGTTAATAATATGGAAACGAATTGATTTCCATGTATGTGGCAGTGTGTATTTTTGTTTAGGACATACCGATATTTATTTTTCTGTCGATTCCGGATTTCTGGTGTCAAATTTTGCCTATTCCGGTTTCGGTCTGATTAGTCAGAGATATTTCGTGATAATATGTATTTGTATGTAAACTTAAATTTTTAGTTTGCGCCACGTCCCGAGACGTGACAACTGACGTGTCAGACATGAAATCAATTGTTATTTGAATTATCATTGACTCAATGTTTAAATATGTTTTTAAACTATACTAGATTTTTGATTGTCTTCAAGATCCATCTAGCAAGCGCGACCTACCTGTACTAACCGTTAAAACCGGCACCGAGGATGACTTCTCGCACCAGATTTATTGCACCGAATTGGTGAAACCTGGAACGTTCACCTGTGGGGAAGAGTCAACTGAGGCGAGATATATCTCTATCAATTCAAGAGGGAGTAAACCGATGAAACTGTGTGAGATTAAAGTTTACGGTGAGTGTCACCTGGCTGTAAGTTTTTGTAGATTTTTGTTAAATTGTAAATCTAGAATAGGAAAAACCGACCGATTAAGACACGAGTACTATAATGGAAATCAACATAAACAATTATATTATTTAAAACAAAAAAAATTGATTTGCTCGTCCCAGAATGTCTCGATGGTTACTTTGGTAAAAAATGTGAGCACCGGTGCCATTGCCAGTTGGAAAATTCGTGCAACAAGTTCACAGGTTCGTGCAAGGATAACGTCTGTGCAGTCGGATGGAAGGGAGAGGATTGTCAGCAAGGTTTTTCTTTCATTCAAATTTATTTTTGATGGAAATTATTTAAACAAGCAGAGTCCAGTTTAAAGTTTTTTTTTGTTACTCGCAAAATGTTGACCCGACCAGACCTGTACGGGCCTTTGAGAGCCTAGTTAAATTGTACAGACTGTTTCTATGAGACACATATGAAACCTTTCACTTTGTACTTCTAAATATAATAGTAATCAAATGAAATCAATTCATATATGAATGTATTTTACATAACAACATAATAACTTCTTTTCAACCGGCAATCCACTGACAGCGTGACACCTCGACTGCATTGGGATTTGCACTACCTTTGATGGCGTTTATCTGCCGATTTAAAAAACGTTTTGCTGCAAGAATTGTTGTGCTAGTCAGTCAATAAATAGGACCACATCATGCCAGAATACCTTTAAATCTTCAATTGGCAGTAGGAATGCGACGGTTCCGAATCCGGATTCGGTTCCGAATCTCCGGACTCGGTTCCGAATCTCCGGACTCGGTTCCGAATCTCCGGACTCGGTTCCGAATCTCCGGACTCGGTTCCGAATCTCCGGACTCGGTTCCGAATCTCCGGATTCGGAAAGAATTCGGTTTAAACGGTTCCAAAATTAATGGTAAGTGGTGATACTGTACCAATATCTTTGGTAATTCCACCTTTGAAGTTGATTGAAACCAAAATGTTAGAAAATGCGACTGAAGTTGGTGTTCGCACACTGAAGGCTGTATTAGTAGAAGAACTTCAAGAAAGATTCGATGAATATGGTGAAAATAAATCTTATGCACTGGCAACAATCTTGGATCCACGATTCAAAGACAAACTCTTCCTCACTGACAGGCATCGAATCGCTGCAACGGAAAATATCATACATGAATATGCACAGTTTACTGCTGAAGGTATTGCTACTGTAGTGCCGATGCCAACTGAGGTTGAAACAGCAGCTAAAAAAGCCAAATTACTGCTAGAAGACCACAGCCTGTGGTCATCTGACAATGTTCTTGCAAGTCAGTCTGACAATCTACAACAAAATAAGTTGAATGCTCCAAGAACAGCTATTGAAGATTACCTAAAGGATCCATTAATTGATCGTGACAAAGACCCATTAGTATTTTGGAACACCTGCAACAAACAACATCCAGTCTTGTCAAAGATGGCAAAGAAATTCTTGACACCACCACCTTGCACTGTTTGCATGGAAAGAATTTTCAAAAGTGTCGTCAGGCATCACAAAAGGTCGCCCTCGACTGCTGATGAATAATGTTGAGATGTTAACTTTCCTGAAAATAAACTTGCCAAGAATTCAGCTGCAAGAATAAATATTAAATAAAAATAGACATGTGATTTTTTTCAAATTTATTTCAATCGGTTAAAGCCATTTTGATTTAAATAAATTTGGAAGACTGCTGCTATTTGTAACCTTGTTTAATATTACTAATAGAACTGCTATGCTGTCAGCAAAAATATGCTTTAGCTGATAGCAACATACATGCATTTAGTTTAGGCATTTAATTAATTTTAAATGCTTGCTACCTGGATTCAGATCCGTACCGATCCAGCATCAAGATCCGGATTCGCGGATCTCAAATTCTCGGATCCGTCCCATTCGTAATTGGCAGATCATCCTCAAGATGACAACGCCAACTTTTTTGGTCTCTACTCTTGGTTAAGCAAAGACTACGGAAAATCTGGACTTTGTGCTGTGTGATTGGTCATTGTGTTAGGCCCTGGACCAATATGCAAATTGTATATAGAATTATTAAACCATGCATAAAAAAATATATATTTATTTATATATCTTTTTGATCAGCCTGCAGTCCTGGATCGTTTGGAAATAATTGTTTAAAAACATGCCACTGCAACGACGACAAACCCTGCGACGTCACGACCGGTTCATGCTCGAACGGGTGTGCCCCCAAGTGGTACGACCCGACCTGTCAGACAGGTAAGTTGTTTTCAATGCGGACATCTTCGTGTGGTCCTCGTTATACCTTGCTCCATCGAAGATAATTGAAGATGTTAATTTTAATTGGTAAATCGTGAATATCGAACTAGAGAAAATTATCGATGAAATAAGTTTTTAGTTGATTATTTATCATATTTTAAATTTATTTAAAAATGTTTCGTTTATAAATTCAGCACTGCCGAGAATAACGGAAACGCCTAAACTGCAGGACCGCAGACCCGACATGTTGATTGTTGGCTTTCAGGTGTTGAACAGCTACTTTAACAGTTCGATTTTTCATCTCGTATACAAGGCCTACTTCAGCGAACACTTCAAGGATGTAACACCGAACATGACCAGGTGGAGTCTGTCAGGGTCTGTTCATCACAGGTATGTTTCATTTTTTTTACTTTAAATTATTCAAACTTGTACGTAATCATTTCACTTTTTTTTCGTTTTTTTTTCGTGTGTTTTTAGTAACGCAAGTGTTCAACTCGTCACATTGGATAAACTCCGTTGGAATACTGATTACGCCGTGAAAATCGTACCCGTTCTAAAGAGGTTAGGCAAGAGTAAAAAAGAATTAGAACAGCAGAGAGATTCAGAAACGTCTGTTAAATCGCAGTCGGCGAACGATAAAGGAAGCAAGAGTGAAAGTAAAAAACACGTTCCCCGACAAAGAACTTCCTTCGTAGAATTTGAAGGCGATTACAGA
Source organism: Erpobdella octoculata (assembly GCA_963978895.1). NCBI lineage: Eukaryota > Metazoa > Annelida > Clitellata > Hirudinida > Erpobdellidae > Erpobdella > Erpobdella octoculata. The sequence continues at coordinate 21,424,109 of OZ022247.1, read as the reverse complement.
GCGCAAAATGAAGATGACGCTCGTGATGCCAATACTGGTGGTGATGCTAACATTGGTGGTGATGCAAACACTGGTGATGATGCAAACACTGGTGATGTTGATGCAAACACCGGTGGTGGTGATGCAAACACTGACGGTGACTTCTCAGAACAACTCCTAAACAATTCTTTTGAAGTAAATGCGAATAAAAGCGACACCGATGAGGGCGATGAATTTTACAATCAAGGAACGATTAACTCTCAGCCGGTCGAAATACCTATTTATCCGAATGAAATAATACCCGATGGTAGAACGTTCAGCGGTCGCATTGCTGATAAAGTACATGAAGATGCTGCAGATGATGAGGATGAAGAAGAGGATGAAATAATTGGAGAAACTCACACTGAAATCCCATTCTTTAAAACTTCATGCAAAGGTAAGCTAATAAGAATACATATTCTGATTTAACACTTAGTTCTCTTTACTGAGCATCCAAAAGTGGTATTAGATACGTTAAATGCAGTTAAAAAAAGCTGTCTTTTTTGTCGCTGCTGGTAAGTACAATTATATTGCCGGTAAGTACAATCATATTGCCGGTAAGTACAATTGTATTGCCGGTAAGTACAATTGTATTGCCGGTAAGTACAATTATATTGCCAGTAAGTAAAATTATATTGCCGGTAAGTACAACTATATTGCCGGTAAGTACAATTGTATTGCCAGTAAGTAAAATTATATTGCCGGTAAGTACAACTATATCGATGACCAATATTGATTATCTCTTTGAATATTTTTCCAGCTCCAGAATCTCCGAATATTACGGGGGTCGAGTCGTGGTTGGACGAGAGGAACGACGTTGTAATATCCATTTCATGGATTGTGAGTGAAAATTAGTGTTTCTTTCGTATGCGTTTTGAATTTAGAGCACCGTTTTGTTTGATGTGTGAAATTCTTAGTAACGAATTAGCAGTAATGACAAATTAACTTATATGCTGTTTAATTGCTGTCTGTTGTATGCTTGTTCGAGCTCCATGCATATCCAGTGGGTTCTTTATGCATGTTCACTTTTAGACAATTTCATGTACTGTACATCCTTGCATTGCTCTTAACTAATAAACAATATTTAAAACGTTCAAGTACAATTTACTTCATATTGAAATTATAAAACGTGTCCAGTATATAAGTTGATGTGCTGGAGAATCCAACACTTGGAATTCATTAGTGCAGAGAATTACTGAACACGTCTGCTATTAGATGGGTGGATAGACGGAGACAGACAGTGGGAAAGAAGTTGGCTGAAAAAAGCTATTCTGAGAATCGAAGCCGCTTTTATGATATAATAACAATTTTATTCTTATATTTAATTATATTCTATTGCATGTTTTCTTTAATGAATTTAAATTATTTTAAATTTACGTTTTTCAGCCACTCACTGCTTATCAGTCTAACTGCGAAAGAATCGTTTCGTTCATCATTAAGTATCAAAAATTTGGAGAAAGCAACTGGGGGGAGGAGCTTGCTGATGCCGAGTCATCATCGAAGGTTGCTTTTCTTTTTAATTATTTTTTTCCATTTATTTCTGAGGTGCTAATTAAGGTGTACAGAAGGGGGGTGGGGGTGGAAAAAGTAAAGGTAAGGGTGGGAATTGTACGCAAAGATTAAAATCTTGCTTTGTGCGTCTTCTTTGTTTCAGTATTTTTTTTTAAATTATTGAACTTTTTAAGTGTACAATAAATCTCAGGGCAGCTGCATCTGTCCCACAAAAAAATAAAAGATCGTCATACATGGGAAATGTTTTTTAATATTATCCTGCTATATTTAATGATTTACGTTTTCAGAATCTTACGGGCAACAGCATAGAGGCTAATTCTCAGTATATGTTGAAAGTTTACAGTCAGAATGACGTCTTCCTGCGTTCGTACAGCGAGACCTGGAAAGTGAAAACACTCAGTAGAGGTAGAGCAGGTTTCTATTTTCTGTCTTTCACTCTTTTCAAATTTGATACGGTTAAATACAACAACCAGTACAGAATTTTAATACGATTTGATCATTTCTAGAAATTGTCGGTAAATTTACGCATGAATTTTGAGTGCGACACGGTTAGGAAAATGTCAACCAGCTGTGCCACCCGTATTTCATCACAATCTTCTTTTTCATTCAAATTTTTCTTTGTGCCTTAGTATAATAATAAAAAATAAATAAGTCACAAATAAAAGAATAATAACCAAAATTAAAATAAAGTTCCATTTTATTGATGGTCGTCATTCCGGAACTAAATTTGTTATTATTTTTTTTTTAGAATATCAAAAGTAGATCAAAAGGTCTTGTCAGCTAGTCTCCTTATTGTTCATTGTTGTTGTTGATGTTGTTGATGATGACCAGGTTGTTGATGGTGACGATGATGATGTTTCCAACAGTTAAGAAATAATTAAAAATTAAAATATTAATGTTTTTTTTTATTTTGTTGAAAAAAAAACATTATTTATGGTATAATAAAAGATTTATTTTGTGTTTGTAGGCAGGTTGGACTAGTTGTTATTATTATTATTATTATCATTATTATTGTTGTACAGCTTAGTGTTTCTCCACAGCAAATGGTGGGTGGAAACGAGTGAACGTCAATGTGGAGTTTAAACGAATAAATTTGATAGTCTTGTTGATGTTTTCAAAATAAATCATTACGATAATTATTATAATTATTATTATTATAATTATTATTATTATTACTGTTCCTGATATTTTGTAACTGCATTAATTGTTTTGAGAATATTTTATTGTTTTCATCTGGGGCAACATATTTTCTTTTTATAATTATACGGTGCACTGTTCATTGCTTTTCACCCGTATCCACCCATCTCAGCCGTGTCATTGCAAACTTTTGGAGCAGAAACGATTGTCAACTCGGAATTATCAGGCTCATCCGGTCTGGTGTCTGCCCTGGTAGTTGTGCTTGTGGTGCTCATCGTAATCTCCATAATCCTTGTTGCCGTTATGAACAAGTTAGTCGACAATAATGCTGCTTTATTTCAAAACCTGTGAGAATGTGGTTTATTAATTATTGTCTTGTCGCCATTTGAATTATACATCGCTAACTTTTTCATTTAGTAATATGCGCCAAGCATGCTAGTTTGTGTCGCAGTGAAAATCATCTTGTTAAAATTGAATTATTTATTGACTTTAAATGATATCAAATCTGTTACATAAAAAAACAGTTCAGTTCTATTTATTATAAGCTCAGTTGCAAAAGAAATGATGACCTTATCTCTGTATATTTAATGGTTGGCATTAAGCCAAAGTGTATAAAGTACACAGCATGACACGGCATCACCCACAAAATGAGCTCCAATTGAAATATTTTCTTGTACTACACATTTGTATAAAGATTTAAAATGATTATAAACATTAGTAAGTACTTCGAGTAGTGTGTTTTCATTAGATTTAATGAAGTTGAAATTTGTCTATTATAGTCGATTTTAATTTTCCAGTAATGTTTGTTTGTTAGTAAGCAATTTTTTCATCTGTTTTATGAATTGCAGAAGGAGATTGAAGATGCTGAAGAGCTCGAGAAATATTCCCGATTCTGCTATTCTCCTCAAAAAGTCGGGATATTCCGTCCGTGAGTACTTTTTTGTCGATTTGAATCGGTTACTGCGTTGCACGTTATTCTAAAAATATTTGATAGTTTATATTTTAAATATACATTTTTTAGTTATGGAAGTGAAAATTTAAGTGATATATACGTCATTATACGTGCACTAATGCAGCACATTTTTATTTCATTAGAATTAAGATGTAATAAGAGTTAATTACATAAAAATGTTAAGCAAGGATATATTTTATATTTGGGATGGCGTAATCTTACTTGTATTGCTTATAATATAAAGAGTAGACTGACTAGCTAATAAAACTCATAGAAAATGAGGGACTTTTTCATGTTAAATATCCAGCTTTATATTAAGTTGATTTTCTTGTGAAATAGTGTTCTCACATTGCTTTTCTAAATATTTGCTATTCAGAATTATGAGTTTACATCATTAAATATTTAAACCACAATTTTTTTTAGCTGTTCAAAATGGTTCGGTCATCATTGAAGAAGACTTTGACGTTTCGGTATTGCCCCGGAAAAACCACAATGACCAGAATAAAAAATCAAAAGTCAAGGCCAAACCGAGAGTTGTTAGGCCGGCGATTAAGCTGGAAGAGCTCGAGAGCTATGTGAAGGAGAGGTCGGAAAATAATTACGAAGAACTTAGAAAAGAATATAAGGTTTGTAAAGCTGGTAAACATTCTTTTAAATTCTTAAACTTTGCCAGTTGAATTACTGCTTATTAGTTTATTATTATTATCATACTTATTGTTTAAATTACTTTTTATTCAAGGAAATTCCCGAAGGTAATGTTGAAGCCACGACCGTCGCTGGCTTAAAGATGGACAACAGATTGAAGAACAGATTCATCAATATCATACCTTGTATGCATTGGCTTTTTGTTATTAGTTAACAGACTTGCACAGCAGGTCACCGTTCATACATACCTAGTGGCTTGCAATAAGCATTGGATTAGCTTATTAGTTTTATAGTTGTAGTAAAAGTGGTTTTTTTAATATAAAATTTTTGCTTTGCAACGCATCACAGTTTGCACAGTACGTCTGAACTTATAAAGAAAAAAAGGGCGTTCAATTGTTATCTTATTTTAATTAAAAATGTTGAAAAATTCCAGATGATCATTCCAGGGTGATATTGAACCTGGTTGAAGGAGATTCGACATCGGATTACATTAATGCTAATTATATTAATGTGAGATTTATTTTAATTTTGGTATTTCTTTCGAAATTATTTTTGTGTGTCGATAATATTTATTTATATAATCTACACATTTACTGTAATTGTAGGGATACAACAAACCGAAATTCTACATTGCGGCACAAGGTAAGTGTCGTTATAGTTCTTTGTGGGGCTTTTGCAATGTGATTGCTGCTGGGCTGTTATTTTGTGCATCTGAGGCAGTAATTTTTGCAAATTTTTGCGTCTTTTGACGATGAAGTAAACAAACAGCAGTTCTCAACAACATTTACCATGTTCTTAGTTTTTTCAAAGTTTATCTGCAGCCTCTTGGCTCTGTAGTCGAATTTCTGAAGTTCACAATTAACTTTCTCCAGTCAGTTATCAGTGCAGCTAGGTCTATGAAGAAACAGACAAACATGATTATAACTCTCTCTGATAAAGAGAGACATACTTACGTTGTGACATACTTATGTCTAAATAAAGTTATGTCTTAAATATAAGTTTCGCCGACTGTCTTCTCAATATTTGTCGTTCAATACCACACGTTTTATGAATGTAGTCGGTGCTGCGCTTTGTCCGTGGCCTTGGTGGTGTTTGAATTTTTGCCAGGATTAATTTATTAATTGAATTATTAATATTATAATTTAGGTTGCAACAAATGGTCTGTGCAAGACATTTGGAGAATGTTGTGGCAAGAAAATTCATTAAGGATCGTGGTGCTGACAAATCTTGTTGAGAAAGGAAGAGTGAGTTTTTCAGGATAATGATGATGATGATGAGGATAATAATGGTGGTAAAGTTGATATTGATGATGATGATGATTATGTTTATGATATGCTTTTATGTTTCAAGTGTGTCTGAGGTTTTAAAAATGTAATTATAGATTATAACTTCCCATGAAATTGTTAAAGTCAAATTCGTTTTTTAAAAGAGGCAAACTGAAATTATTTCAATTTAATTTTTTTTCTTTAAACAGCCCAAGTGTGAGCAGTATTGGCCAGATCAGCTCGGAGAAGAAAAAATGTACGGAGATCTCGGCATTACGCTGACTACGGTCGAAAGTTCTGCGAGTCACGTCGTACGCTCGTTCACCGTTCGCAAGTGCGTCGAGACCGGTTACGGCGACGGATCTCACGGTGCCACGACGGGAAGCGAAAACTTCGGCAAGAAAAACTCGAACGGCGGAGCAGGAGGAGGATCACTGAAAAAAGGCATTTCGAAGAAAACCTCTCAAGAGAAGAACGTTCAATTGAGAGAGAACACCAGCGACGTTGATCTTAAGAAAGCGGAGCGAGAAAGTCTCCTTTTGAAGAACGGCGACGTTAAAGAAAACTGCATTTCGGATTCTACGAAGCAGAACGGAAGCGTCGTGATGGACGGAACCATTTACGAGAATTGCAAATCTCGCTCCAGTCGCACTTCGATGAACGGGGAAAATATCTACGCTAATCTCGGAGAGGGGATTCAGGAAAACAGAGAAATATGGGTGGAAGAAACCAGGGAAATTAAGCAGTTCCATTTTACTTCCTGGCCGGACCATGGCGTGCCGTACCACACAGCTCCCCTTATTGCCTTCAGGAATAAAGTCAGGAAAACAGATTCTTCTCATCCAGGACCCATCATTGTTCACTGCAGGTCTGTTCTTGCAGTTTTTTTTCTTTATTTAATTTCAATTAAAAAAAACATTTTATTGAATATACCATAAAAGCATTTAAATTTTAAAGATTGTAAGCTAACAAACCAGAGGTTATGTTTCAAACCTACTGTAGTGAGTGGTCAAGTCTCATGCACAGTAGTTCCCCAATGAAAATGACGATATAGATGAATTAGAATAAAATAACTAGATTTCTCTCGTTTCAGTGCTGGGGTAGGTCGCAGTGGGACGTTCATCGCCCTCGACTACCTGCTGGAACAGGCCGAAGCCGAAAAGAAAGTGGATCTGCACGGATTGACGCACAACATGAGACTCAACAGATGCAACATGATACAAACTGTGGTATGTTCTGTTTAAAACGTGATTTGCATTTTCATGCATTAACCTTTTTTTTCTTGCAAACAATTCGATTTTGTGTTATCACGGATCTGTGAGGTGTCATATATGAAGGAGTATATCCTATCCCAGTATCCCCCTGTATCTGCCCCATGTATTTTTTAAGATACCATCTTTTTAGGGCATAGCTGGACCCGGAAATGCCGGGTCTTAGAGACCCGGTAGGACCCGGACCCGGTGTGCAAAATGGCACTGGGTCCGGGTCTGAAAAATTTTCCTTTGTCTCGTAATTTAGCTTATTAAATTATAAATCTAACATAAACCCTAACCTCCTAGCATGTAAAAAGTTATAGCGAATAATTGAATAAGCTAAAATACGAAATTACCGTGTTTTGAATGATTACTAAACATTCTTCAACAGTACATGTTTGTTTATTTTTCAATAGGAGCAGTACATATTTGTTTATTTTCTAATAGGAGCAGTTCATATTTGTTTATTTTCTAATAGGAGCAGTACATATTTGTTTATTTTCTAATAGGAGCAGTACATATTTGTTTATTTTCTAATAGGAGCAGTACATATTTGTTTATTTTCTAATAGGAGCAGTACATATTTGTTTATTTTCTAATAGGAGCAGTACATATTTGTTTATGCGGCTCTCATAGAAGCCATGAAGTCAAAATCATCCGTCATCAACCTGTCGGAATTTGAGGCTCGATACGCTAAACTTCTTACTTCTCAAGGAGACTCCACCAAGAATGGACTGTTGCAACAATTTGAAGTATTTCATTTTTTTAAACTAAATTAATCATACATATACATCTATAAGATTAAGATGGCAGCTAACTCTGGTTTTGTTCAAACAAAGTTGTTTATTAAAGTTTCATGAGTTTCATGAATTTATACAGATAAACTGAGTAGCATTAAAATTCGGCTTATATCAAGGCATATAAGTTGAGTATAAGAGAGTGAGTTTTTATTTTAACCAAATTTTATTGATAAGCTATGGCAAATTTTGTGAAGAAGATGGTTGTATAGCTTTTCCCTAGCATGAAAAATGTCATACTAGACCTACTGTCTAGCTTTGATATTTAATCATTATCATGACAATCGCAAGTAAGCACAACAAAATGCTTTATTTAAAACCAGTGCATTTGATGAGCTATGAAAATTACTTGAGTTATTTTTAACGAGTTGAATTTAATTTTTTTATTTACACAACAGCAGTTGCAGAAGTTGCAGAGCAAGTCGCCTGTAGATTCTAATTGCGATGCTTGTCTGCCATTGAATGTTTGCAAGAACAGAAACTCAAGCATTTTACCAGGTATTTGTTGTTATGTTTGTGGCCAGGTGTCTGTTGTTATGTTTGTGCCCAGGTTTCCGTTGTTATAATTGTTATCACGTGTTCATAGTTATGTTTGTTACCAGATGTCTGTTGTTATAGTTGTTATCATGTGTTCGTTGTTATGTTTGTTACCAGGTGTTTGCTGTTTTGTTGCTTATAATACAGCTCAATAAAGACGTCTAAATATTATTTTTTTTAGATTTAATATATTGCTAATTGATATGATGGTTTTAATTTATCAGATGACAACCACAGACCATATTTAATGACAAACGTCGAAGGAACAAATGATTACATCAATGCTATCTTTCTTGATGTTCGTTCAGTTTTTAATATTTAACTCTTTGATTATTAATAAGTTTATTTATTTAATGTTAAAATAAATGTTCTGTGCTAAACATGGTGGTTACAATATTGTGCATCTTTTAAAAAGAATTTGATCTAGTTATATTTATTTTAATTTTAGTTATTAATTTTTAATGTCGTTTCATCTTCTGGAATGATAATAATTTTGAATTATTAATTGCTAGCTATTCATCCCATTGTGTTCTCAATTTACTATCAACATTTCTTATCTTTTTTTTATGTGCAGTGATGCTATGTTAAACAATGTAATTTGTATATTAAAATTATCAACTTGAAAAATATTTTGTGTTTGTTATTTAAATTTGATTATTGGTGTTGTTTAAATTTAATTATATTTAAATAGATTTTATTAAAATTTTATTATTGGTTTTTTTCTTTTCCTCTTTCTCCAGAGTTACAGACGGCAGAATTCCTTGATACTTACCCAGATGCCTCTTTTGAACACCGTAATTGATTTGTGGAGGATGGTTCGAGATCACAAGTGCTCTGCAGTCATCATGCTCAACCATTATGATAATTCAGATGAGGTTTCTTATAACTCACATCTTGATTATAGTTTTTTTTATAACTTTGATCTTGATTAAAGTTTTTTTAAATGCTTTTATTTAACTTCACTAGTCTCTCTGTTTGTTTGTTTGTTTGTTTGTCTGTCTGTGGTGATCAAATCTTAGAAACAAAAATTCACCCACTTTTCGACCACCTAGAGCTCTAAAACTTTCAGGAAAGCTTTATTCTGGATGACAATACATGAATTGAATGTTTCCGACATGAATTAGGCGTTAAATCAACTAAAATTAATCAAATCAAATTTATCAAGTTGTTTATGTATAAGTTGCCAGAGGTCCAAAATAATTAAGCAGTATGGATGTTTATTTATAAGGCGCCAGAGGTCCAAAATAATTAATGGTTATTTTAGATTCAAACATTTTAGTTCGTTGACTCAGATAAAGAGGCAAATAAAAGCATTTTTTTGAATGTATTTTTTATCTTTACTTGTTTATAACTAAGATCTTGATTATAGTTTTTTAAAACTATAATCAAGATCTTTCTTGATTATAGTTTTTTTAATTTAAAAGGATTAATGCAGTGAATATTGATTGATGATGTAATTTTAATCTTAAGTTTTAAATTTTAATTTTAATCCAGACTGCAGCTCAGTATTGGCCGGAAGAAAATGAAGAGTGCGAGTGTGGTCCTTTTCTTATTGAAACTCTATCAACCGATCGAGAAGATCCCGACATCATTGCTAGACAACTACAACTCAATTACTTTCAAGATGTTTGTATATCTAACATTGTTTGCATCTGTATCATTGTTTATTTTTATTTTTATCTTATTGATATAAATTGTTTTTATATATGTATACCATTGTTTGTATATCTACCATTGTTCATATATGTATGATATTGTCTGGTATTGTCCTAGTGGGGAATGTCAGTGACACCGAATTTTGCGATGACACCGACACTTCGGTGTTATCGCCAAAAATTCGGTGTTAACGCGGCCCAGTCGGTGTTAACGCCTCCGAGTCGGTGTTAACGCGTCCAAGTCGGTGTTAACGCGTCCGAGTCGGTGTTAACGCGTCCGAGTCGGTGTTAACGCGTCCGAGTCGGTGTTAACGCGTCCGAGTCGGTGTTAGCGCGTCCGAGTCCTGTCTCTGTATTTAACTTACGAACTGATATGACTTAAAGGTGCTTTTTAATCGTTCAAGCGACTGTAAAAATGTCGCTTGGTGGCGCTTGCATTAGATAGTGATTATTTGAATAAGAACTCATTAAAAATACTATGTTTTATCAAAGATTTGACATTATAGAAATATCAACGTATTATAAAATATCTATTTACGTTAGAAAAGTTTAATTAAAGAATATGACAAAAAATTTCCGTAATTAGGTTTTTTATTTTCTAAAATAATAGTAATTTATTTTTATTATTATTTTTAATTATTAAAAAAATATTTAAATTATTATTTTTACCTAATTATCTATATGTTTTATCTAGGCAAGTTGACTAATGGTGATAGTTGTATCTAGTAGTAATTTAATTTGTGATAGTTTTCGACGGAGTTGTTGATTGTTAGCAGCAAAAAATGAAAAGCATCTGTGTTTGTTGTAACAAAACTGTTGCCAAGAATGCTCGGGCATTGTCTTGCAACATGTGTAAACGGAGGACGCACCTGAAGTGTGACAAAACAGTTACTTTGTCACAATATCAAAAAACTGCAAAGGGTTAGTAAATAGTCGTTTTATTGCAACTGAAGACAATTGTTTATAAAAATGTTTTTTCTTAAACAGGAGAAATTGATATCGTTTTCATATGTAAAATGTGCGAGCAGCTGGTAGTGAAAAAAGACAAGGCACAGTGTTTGGATTGAATACCGGCCATGTGGTCGCGAAAGCCATTTTGTCGCGTAAGCATTTTCATCGCGAAGTCGCGACGAAAACGCCAACCTTGCGACGAATCGACCCGGTGCGCGACGAAATCGCCTACTTTCGCGGCCAACAGCCTCATAGTCGTGAGGGGCAAAATCTCGCTGCTCAGAAGCAACTAGAGCTACCCCACCACACGAAGCAACCTGCCCGGCGAAAGCAGTTAGTGATCAGCATTAAGCAGCACCACCCGGATACACGTATCACAGACTGTGGCACCGCTAATGTCTATACAACGACTTCCTGATCTCTGTGTTATACTTATACAGAACCGTGATATCAGTCTGCGGTGTCGCAATGAATTGGAGTCGTTTTCGATGGAGCAAAGTTTTCATTACAATCGATAGAGTGAAGCAATTTTTTTATAACCAGTCAATAATAATAATAATAATAATAATAATTCGCAATTGCAATATGTGTGTGTTTCATGCATTCTTAAAGAAGAAACTGAAGGTGTGTATTATTGAGATATCTTAAATAGTGGTTTTTATATATAAAACACTGGTTAATTTTCAAAAATGTTTTAGTTAATAAAAACAAGGAAAAATCGTTTGACGAAGTTTCCCTTTCTAAGAAGTACAATGGTTTGTTGAATTTGTTTTTTGGATAATTTATATTAGATTAATAGAACAACAACTATTATTTTGATATAGGAATGGTAATTGAGAGCCAAAAAGAAGAAATAAAAAACAAAAAAGTTCAGATTAACGATATAATAATTATTTCTGACAGCGAAGGTGAGCTCGAAGGCGCTGTGAAAGTTTCTTTGATTGATAAGTTTTTCATGATACCAATTACGACTTTTTCTATAGGAGAGTTGGAAGAAATTGATGTTGAAAAAAAAGAAGATTGTGTTCGAAAAGAAAAGGAGTTAAAAGAAGAAACACAAGCTAACCAAAACGAACTAGTGTGTGTTTATGATAGCGACGGTAAATACCTACTAACTTATGCTATTATAAAATTTAATTATTTGTACTTGTTCCAATATTGCATTAAACAACATATTTTTTTAAAGATGGGTTGAAGTGTTACAGCTCTCAAGAAGAAGAGAATGAGATTAGACAAGAAGAAGAGAATGAGATTAGACAAGAAGAAGAGAAAGACATTATACAAGAAGAAGAAATGGAATATGAAAGAGAGGATGAGGAACAGGAAGAAGAAGTACTACCAAAATTTGAAGTTATTCAAAATGGATCGATTAAAGGCAAAGATCTTCTTGTGGATGGCAGGGGATTTTCCTTTAATTTAGATAAAAACGCCAAAAAGTCGGCAGCTAGGTATTGGGCCTGCTCCAAAAGAACAACTCAAGGTAATTTATATATTGATATGAGTTTATCTGGAAACAATGTTTTATATATATAAATGTTTTATATATATATACATAAAGGGTGCACTGCAAGAGTTGTTGAAAAAAATGGGACATTCACACAAACAAAGGTTCACCACAGTTGCATTCCGTGCCAAGCTCTTCTCGTCAAAAAAGAAGTTCGCAACGCGATAAATCAGCTCAGTATGGCAGAACCGCAAACATCTGCTACGGATGTTGTAAATAAAGTTCTGTTGACGACTGCTGTAGATGTTGCTGTGTTGCCTCTTCACCAGACTTTAGTTAGGTAAGTCCTAGTAGATTAAAATGGAACATTAGATCATTCTTCATCCAGCTGTCTTTTAAAAATTCAGGCAAGTTTACCGATGTAGAGGCTCGAATAGGCCCCCTCAACCGCAGACTCTATATTTTAACTTAAAAGAAGAGTTTGTTCCTGAGCACTTCTTTAGAGAAGATATTAGAGTTGAGAAAGAACGTCATCTTCTTTTCTACTCTGATTATCAGGTGCAGGTGGCCAAAAAAAAACAATTACTTTTGTATGGATGCCACCTTTAAAGTAAGTAAATTTATTGTAAGAATTAATTCAATTTTTTTGCATGGTAAACCTCCGTTACAATATAATTTCAGGCAGCGAAGAATCCGTTTTACCAGTTGCTATCTTTGCATACCATCATCGGCAAAAACACAGCAACTAAATTGGTGCCTGTTGCATTTGCATTTATGTCTGGCAAGCGACGGGTCGATTATGTGGCTGTTCTTCAAAGTCTTCAGAAGGCAGGCATAACAATTAAAACATTAATGGGTAATTGATACAAAATCTTTTTGAATTTTTTATATCAGTCAGAAAATTTTAAATTGTTTTTATTATGTTATTCAGCTGACTTTGAGATAGGGATGTGGACAGCAGCCAAACATGTTTTCCCAGGAGTGGAGGTACATGGCTGCTTGTTCCATTTTCAACAAGCCCTCTACCGAAAAGCGACGGTAAGTAATATATTGTTTTATAAGACTTTACAACAGTAACTGTGATTTTTTCTCCAGGAAATTGGTCTCAAAACCGATTACGAAAAAAAAGTGGAGATATATAAAAGTATAAAAAAGTTTATGGCACTGCCATATTTGCCTCCTGGAGAAATCCATAATGTATTTGAGACCCTTGATCTAGAAACACGAATACCAGCACTCAAAGTAAAATTTAGTTAATATTAACGTTAAAATTTGTTGACTTGTTTTATATTTCCTTCTTATTTTTGGACATTAGCGGACTACATAAAAAAAACTTGGATCAAAGGAAAATATAAAATATCAGAATGGAGCGTCTACCAGAGAGACTGTAAGACCAACAACGACATTGAGGCGTGGCATAGTGCCCTCAACAACCTAGTAGAGCGCAAGTCGTTCTACGAAGTTGTTGATATTTTATTTACAAAAGCATCGGCAATTCCAGTCGAAGAAGCCTGTGCTGCAACAGGGCAACCGCTGAAGCAACACAAACCCTCAACACTGGAAAAAGATGAAAGGGTGTGGGAGCTCTGGATAGCTTTTGAAGAAAAGCAGATTGATATCCGGGCTCTCCACACCGAAGTTGTTGATTTACTAATTAAAAAGAATTAAATTTATTTCTGTCTACGTGTTTTTTGTTATAAATTGTTCTCAACGCGTATTAAAAAGTCAATGGTCTCGGTGTACTATGAGCTTATGAATATTGACTGCGCTGGTAGCGTGAATACATAAGGTAGTCGTGCTGGTGAAGTGATGAGGACTTGTTTTAGTAATAATAATAAACAAGTGAACCGTAAAAAACCTCGTTAAGTCTATAACTTTAATAACTACATAAATGAAACGAGCGCCAGAGCTTTGTGGCCGGTTGTCAAACGATTTTCTTAGAGTCGCTAGGTGGCAGGAAAACTACTTATATTGCACAACATTTGATTTAAATAATTTTAATTGATTTAAGGCCTAATTAATGTCGGAAATATTTAATTCATGTATTGTCATCCAGAATAAGTGGGTGAATTTTTGTTGCTAACAAGACACCTTCGAGTCATATCAAGTTGCAGTTCAAATAGAAAGAAGCTAATAACCAATCAGCAGTGGAGTTCACCGACTGGTTGGCGTTGACACCGACTGGTTGGCGTTGAGACCGACTGGTTGGCGTTGACACCGACTGGTTGGCGTTGACACCGACTGGTTGGCGTTGACACCGACTGGTTGGCGTTGACACCGACATTTCAAAAAGTGTCGGTGTGATCGCAAAAGTCGGTGTTAGTGATAGGAGCCTGTCCTAGTATTTTTAAAGAATATTTATATTCCAGTGTCCTCTATAATTTTTTAAGATTTTGATTGGCGTTTGGTCTTTATTATTGGATTCATAATCTTTTTGCTAAAAAAGCTGTGGAATATAGACTGTAAATGACAGAATCAATAATTGGAGTAGTGAAGGAATAAAGGAGTTATATAAAAATGTTTAATAATTTATGATAAATTTCTTTCAATTTAAAAAAAAATTGAATTTTTTTCATCTTGTTCATCATCGGATTCAGCTTCCTAACAAGACAGAGAAGCAGTCATCCTCAACAGCCACTGACATACCCTCCAGCGAGGAAGGCCTACAAAATGAAGTTCAAGAACAACCCAGTGAAGCACACCAGGTCATGCATCTTCAACTTCTCAACTGGTCTCCGGGCAGTCCTTTGCCGCCGTCGGATCTAGCCATCATTAGGCTGATTGAGAAAGTTGATGAAATCCAAAAGAAGAATCCCGAGCAACCTATCATTATTCATTGCTTGTGAGTTCATGCAAAAAAGTTTTTTTTTTTATTTTGAGAAGCACTTTTTAATAATTACCGATTTAGCCGCATTCATCCACCTGAAGAAGCCGTATTTGCGATATTTGTGCTACTGGCTTCTTATATGGCAAGTGAACAGCTAGTGCTGCACAAAAATTTATTTTCATTGTTTATCAGCATCAGTATTGGGGATTTTAATACATTAATAACATTCTTGTTTTTCTTTATATTTGTGGGAATTTTCAAATTACTTTTATTCAGATAATATAAACTTTGAATTACATGCTGTCAAAGAAATCAAACATTTACTAAAATATAGTTTTAAATTAATCAACTACAGTCATAAATATTTGGCCCATTGACATGGACTTACGCCACCTTAAATATTGTCCAACATTCATTCATTATTAAATACATAGCTTTTCTTTAGTTTACTTTTTCCAGTCGTGATTGATAACGTTTTTTATTTTCAAACAGGGACGGTGCTAGTCAGAGCGGCCTCTTGATAGGTTCGGTGTGCATATGGGAAAGAATGAAAGACGAACTTGAGGTCGATATTTTCGAGACTGTAAAAAGATTAAAGGCTCTCAGACCTCATGTTATCAACAGTGTGGTTAGTCGGTGGTTTATGGACAATTTTCAATACTCTTTGTCATTCATAGTTGTTGAATTATTTTGTCTCTTGGATGTTTATTGTTGCTCTCTGGTGATTATCTGAAGTTTGAAAAGTTTGTTAAGCCTGAGTGAAGAATATACTCTCTTCCAACTTAAGCTTACAGAGATAGTGAAAAACAGAGGATATAATGTGTTTTATGGACACATTTATCTGGATTTTCGTTTGTATTGACTTCAGCAATTAGATTAAAGATAGTCATTTGTGTATTGCTGTGTAACATGTATCTGGAAATGATTTTATAAAAGATTCAAACACATTCATGTGCATCACTCACAGATTATGCCAGGGGTCTCCAAACTTTTCGGCCGGAGGGCCGCATTAACTGTCAACAGCAGTTTGGGGGGCCGACTACACACTAGAGGTCAATATAAAAAAGAATCAAAACACAAATGTTGTTTTTAATTATATATTTATAATTTTAATATTATTTAATATTATATTTAATGTTGTGTAAAAATAAAGTTATTTCAATATGAATAAATAGTATAACTGTATCTTGCACACAATATGGCTAAAAAATGCGCACTGACAAGTCATTATCACTAATTAAAATAGAGTTCTACACATTTCACAATTATATGACAGTACAAAACAATCGTAATCATGGAGAAAAGCGTGATAAATTATTTTGGTGTATTTTTCAAACATTATTTTATCAATTTTATTCCAATAAAAAAGAAAAAGAGTTACTAATTTTTTGATCGAAAAAGAATCTCTATAAATTAAAAGAAATATCAAAATTTTTTGGAAAATACCGTCAGGCAGCGATAAAAGCTCGAATAGCAGGTTGACAACAAACTAAAAGTGAAATAGAATATGAAAAAAAGTAAGAATTAAATTGTATGATTTGTTTGGAAAAATATAATATTTAAAAAAATTAATAAAAATTAAATTTTTTTAAATATAAAAAGTGTCCGTGGGGCCGCAGTAGAGGGCCTCGCGGGCCGCAGTTTGGAGACCCCTGGATTATGCGAATAAAGACTTTTTTTTGGTTTGAAAGTTGATTAAAAAGATTGATTGTTTCATCCCAAATGGGGATGACTTGGAAGAAAATATTTTTTTTCTTTTATAAAAATGTTCCAATAAGTTTATTGTTGTGTTTATCTACACACATTAGTTAAATAGTGTCAAATGTGTATATTTTGTATGAGTAAGATATAGTGATGTTTAAAGATAGCTCAAATGATATGAAAATTTGAAATATATATATATTTATGTATATATTCATCCACCTTGTTTTATATTTCAATTTTTAAATACTATATTTCATTAATAATAAATATCTTTTAATTATTTTTTGTCAGGAGCAGTACGGCTTCTTGTACAAGTTAATCCTTTTGTACCTCAGAGAATTCGCTACATACTCCAACTTCAACTGACTGTAATTTTGCTCTTCATTCGTCTTGCTGTACTGAACGCTGGTTGTTACGAAATAGATGCGGACAAATGTTCAACTGCTGTTCACGTTTTGTTTCATTGTGGCCAGCTACTACATTAGTTGACACTTTCTGTTTTTATATATATATTATGACAGTTGTGGCTGATGTTCATCCTTCTCTGTTCTCATAACTATCTGTTGACTATCCACAGAATGTCTGACATTAAAAATGAAATGATGAACATCTTCTTGCATTTCACTTTCGGATGTATGCAGATATCAAATTATCTGATATGTAGATATCAAGCTTGGTGTCAGGCTTAATTAATGTTCACAAAAAACATTTGGTGTTGTTGCTTGTTATGAATTAAAAACTCATTTTATTTAGTTTATTACAGGTATTTTGAGATATTAGAGTTTTTTTCTTTTTTTGTAATTTATAAAGCCATTCGAGTGGTTTCTATATTTTAATGTGATTTTTTGTTAAATATATAAAAGTTTCATATTTCTCTTTGTTTTATATAGACTGAAATGAGAGAAAAATTACGTATTCATCATTCGTTTTTAGTTTGGATATGTGAATAACATTTTATAAAGGCTCTTTATTTTTAGATGTTTAATTATTAACTTCTGCCAATGTAATATATATATATATATATTTTTACGCCATCATTGTACAGCTGTCAGTGTTCTGATATTTTCAATTGCAAGTTGATTTTTTTTTTCAAACTTTCTTGGTCTCTGAGCTTTTTAGTCGCCAGTTTTCAATGCGGCGAGTACTTACTTCTTTTTTTTCTGTGTGTGTGTTCTGTTATGGATGTGTTTGCTTATGTGTGTGTTCTGTTATGGGTGTGTTTGCTTATGTGTGTGTTCTGTTATGGATGTGTTTGCTTATGTGTGTGTTCTGTTATGGGTGTGTTTGCTTATGTGTGTGTTCTGTTATGGATGTGTTTGCTTATGTGTGTGTTCTGTTATGGATGTGTTTGCTTATGTGTGTGTTCTGTTATGGGTGTGTTTGCTTATGTGTGTGTTCTGTTATGGATGTGTTTG
Organism: Erpobdella octoculata; assembly: GCA_963978895.1. NCBI lineage: Eukaryota > Metazoa > Annelida > Clitellata > Hirudinida > Erpobdellidae > Erpobdella > Erpobdella octoculata. The sequence continues at coordinate 21,405,997 of OZ022247.1, read as the reverse complement.
CTTATGTGTGTGTTCTGTTATGGGTGTGTTTGCTTAGAAAAACTTGTTGAAAATCAATGCGTTACTGCTTTTCAGATTTTTTTTCATTATTTATTTGCTAATGCCAGTTAACAGTCATGTATTTTTAATTATGTGTGTTTTGAAATTAACTAATAAGACTGGTTGGTCATATGTCAGAAGCACATTTTTTTAATGACATTTATTGGTTATATGACATTTTTTAATTGTTTTCACACTGTTATGCCATTCAATCTATCTATTTTTATCCTTTTATATAAAAAAATACTATACCACAAAGAAATATGGTAATTGTGGTTATTGTAGAGTGTGGTTTCACATCTGTTTTTGCTTTCTTTCGTAATAATCTCTGCTCTCGGCGGTTTCATAGCTTATCTCTGCACCTGTCACTTACTGATTGGTTTGCGGTTAAATGAGTTGGAGCATTTAAATTGCAGACAAATAATATATCCTATCTCTATGCTGTTATTTTATCGAATATATTCATAATTTTAGTTGTTGCAGTTGTTTGATAATATTGTTGACTAATTCCTAAGCAATTGCCAGTTAATGTCTCATGTATTTAGAAACTTAACTTTCAAAACAACCTTTTTTTTTGTATTCCGTAATAATGAGTATGTCAAATTTTGTTATTTTTTAAAAGTTGGAACGTTTTATATTTCTGTTGCTCTAAAAATTTAATTTATCGGCTTTTAAAAATATTTATTGTGTTCTAATTTTTTACCTACCATGAATTTTGTTTTAGTGACTTTGTTAATCACTGAGGGAAGAATATTTGAAACGGGAGAATCGGGTCTGAGGTGAGAAGATAAGATCATTGAGAGACGAATATGGTCGAGGAGGGCAGAGGTGGATCTACAGGGTGAGATCGCCCTGACCCCCCAAAAAATTTAAAAATTATTTCCTTACACTTGAAGAGAATATCAATTAAATGGGATGATTTATAGATTTGTTTTGTTGAGTAGTTTTTAATATGAGATATTTTTGTAAACTGAAATATAATTAGAAATGGAAATTATAATGTATTTAGTTATAAAAGTTAAGGCCAGAGTTGTCCACCGGTCGGGTTTTGAAATTTGACCCATATTGAGCAAAATAAACTTTAGTAGTTCAAAATAATTAAAATATGTTAATTTAGACTTTTACATGCTTTCAAGTAGCTTCATTTTCGTTGAATAAATATAAAAAGTTAAAAACTGTTAAGCTTTTTTTCTAGGCTGTTTTTTTTTAGTGCACTAGATTTGTCTGTTTGCCGGCTTAAAAAAAGTAAAACGCGGACCAGAAGCGTAGAGATGGAGGGTAGTTGTCTCCAGGCGCGGTGTGCAATATCAGTGACCAAACACCCCCCTCCCCGGTCATCAGCTATTTTTGAGACAAAAGTGTAAAACATTTTTGGAAAATACTTTTTTTTTTTAAAAAGAACCTACGACTACCCCCCCCCCCCACGGTCATCAGCTATTTTTAAAGAAAAATGCGTACAGGCGGGAATTTCTATGGGTGCATTTATGATATCTTATCCCCGGACGCCAAAACTTTCGCTACGCCACTGAATGGCACAGTTTTTTTTAATCTAAAAAGGGGCGATGGGCTGAATGAGTTCGCTTGAACCTATAAGATATATGATAAGATAAGATATATATAATCTTTTAATTACTTGCAAAGTTTTGGAAAGCCGATTAAACGGTACGAAAGCAATTTTGTTATTAAAATTCACAATGGCGTGCTCACTGCTCAAACATCAATAACTTATATGTGTGTGTGTGGTGTGCGTAAGGCACAATATAACTTTGTCAGTCTCAACTATTAAAGCCTGAAGCGAATTTCCAGATAATCACTGGATTTATGAGGCAACAATCTCTTTCTGACAAATTTTATTTTCAAAAATAAACTGTACACATAACACTTCTAAAAGGGGCGTTATTTGGTTGGGGGGGGCACTTGCGCTAGGACATATAACACATTTGCGCTAGGACATATAACACATTTGCGCTAGGACATATAACACATTTGCGCTAGGACATATAACACATTTGCGCTAGGACATATAACACATTTGCGCTAGGACATATAACACATTTGCGCTAGGACATATAACACATTTGCGCTAGGACATATAACACATTTGCGCTAGTTTGAAGTGGCGAATCTAGAAGAGGAGTTCAAGAGACCCGGACCTCCTTAAAATTTCTTACAATAAATCTAAATTTGTTTTAACACGGTTTAACTTAGCTGATAACTTTTTTCTGTTTGTCTTTAACCTAAAGTTTGATCTCACTTCCTGACCATCAGGCGCGGCGCTGGGCGGGGGGTCCAGGGGTCCGGACCCCCCAGCTCCGACAAGTACTGCCTGTGGGATTTTTGCAAATCCGAGGACTTTTTTTTACTAGGGGTTACCTGAATCTCATTTGGGTTAATCAGTGTAGATATAAAACATTGTTCACGTGTTTAAGGCTGATGTGTGCTAAACTAGCTAAACAAGTGAAGAAAAAAACAGGTTTTTTTGACACAAACTTTAATGTCAAATACACACGATTTAGAAATCGTTGTTCAACTCTGAATTAAAACAGTGTTGAAGTTTATTTCTTCTGTCGTGCAATTTGATGAAAATTTTGAAATTGCTGTCAGAGAGTTGTTTCCGTAGCTCAATTGGATGCAGATATCTGTGTGGCAGAGGGCCAATTGATAATGCCGCATAAGGCAAACTACAAGGAAACGGCTAAAACTGCTACCCCGCCTAACCTTTAGAACCTAGTAACTAAAATAGGGAAACTGAAATACAATTTAGTTTACAAATCTTTTTCAAGCTTTGATATTTGTCTTAACTTCACTGGTAACATCAGCCTCAAGTGAACGAGCTCACAGTAAAGCTGATTTGATAAAATTCGCAGTCAAAGCTTCTATGGGGTCAATGTGGTCTGACAGATTAGAAGACTCGATGTTAATTTTGACTGAAAAATTAAATATTGATTCTGTACAAATGTTAATAGTTTTGAAAAATGTCCTTCCATCTAACGGGCACTGCCACTGTAATTAATAAGCCCATGTGTTTTTGCTGCAACTGCAAGAAGTTTATTAACTATATTATAGTATCCAGTTTCACCTTCTTGAGCCAGCAGTGAGAAAATATTTGTCTGCTTCTCCGACCAGCGTTGCCAGTGAACAGATGTTCAGTGCTGCGGGTCAAATTTATGCTGATCGCCGTATCAATTTGCTAAGAGAAAACGTAGACAAACTGTTATTTCTAGCATATAATATTCGTTTATTCAACTTTGACTACTGATTTTCTGTTAAATAAACTGTTTAGATTTGAATCGATTGACGTTGTTTACTAATGTTACTTCTGGACAACGAATTTAATTAGTTGCTTAATTGGTTAACATAGTGTTCAACCTTACTATATTCACTAAATAACAATTTAAAAAAGTTTGATAGTTTGACTGAAGAAAAAGTTGCAAACTTTGACTTTTTTCAGTTTCGGTTTTTGTTTCTGGCCGAAAATGGCTCCAAATTTTCGTTTACGTTTTCTTTTTCGGTCGAAAATAAAAAAAAAACATTTATATATATAATAGGTTTACTTCAACTTTTTCTTAGACATTTTGGACCCCCCAGAACAAAATTCCTGGCGCCGCCACTGCTGACCGTTTCTCGTTCTGATTGCCATAAAGTCATTCTTGGCTCTGAAAATATTGTTGACTTAAGAACGCAGCGCGATGGAAAACGAGACTAATTATGTTAACATTTCTACAGAGACAGAGAGGGAGAGATAGAAAAAGGGAGGAAGAGAAGAAAAAAGAGAAAGAGAGAGAAAGAGAAAGAGAAAGGGAAGAATAAAAAATGGGAGCAGGCGCGTAGCCAGAGGGAAAATCGATAAATGCCCCCCCCCCCCGTTAGAAATGTCGACACTTTTTTTTAGCTCATCAAGAAGGTATCTAGGTCAAGATGGGGCACTTTTCCCAACATTATTTCCCTATGTTACGCACCTCCGCAACGGCCAAATATTTATTATTGGGGGAGGTGATATGCCTGCAAAAAGATCTTTTTTTTTGCGAAAATTTCTTCCCTCGTCAGAAATTCTTGGATGCACGCCTGAAAGGGAGACATAAATACTGACGAATATTTAACAAGAAAAAACAATGTAAAACTTGATGAATACATTAGAATAAACAAAACATAAAATAAATAAGTTAATGCACGAAAAGCGAATGTCTTTAGAATCAAACATGCAATCTTCTCAAATAAGATAAAGCGCGCCATTCTTTGCGCGTGCGATTATCACAGTTGGTCTGCTTGAGAACATTCGGTTAATAATAGGTTAGTTTTTACTACGTCAAAACCACGAGCCCACGACTTTCAAGTGATAAAACCAAATACATTTTTCTGAATTTATTTAAAAAGCTACGTTTTCACAATTGGATCATATTAAAATAATTTATTTTTTGTATTTTTGTAAATAAAATTTCACTTCAACAGTTGAATATGATTTTTATTTTGCTTCTTTGTATATGTGTACTTGCTCCGGCAGTACATATACTAAAATTGGAACGATACAGAGAAGATTAGCATGGCCCCTGCGCAAGGATGACACGCAAATTCGTGAAGCGTTTCATATTTTTAATGCTCTCGAAACAGTATATTTCAGAAGAAACAAAAGTTAATGTCTCCCCTGGGTGGATTCGAACCACCAACCTTTCGGTTAACAGCCGAACGCGCTAACCGGTTGCGCCACAAAGGCTATGGATACTTTTAAAGCCTCTAGTTCTTTTGACGAGTTTCGTTTGGAGTGTTTAGAATTGCTTAGTTTTTCATTTCTTGCAAAACACGGCAATAAAGATTAATGTAACACCGAGAGCTATCTAGGCAACCCAAAAAACCTCTGCTTCAAAGTGCTTTTTCATGAGATTGTGCATTCAAACTTACACGTTGACGCCACCTATCGTTGAAAATGCTTTTTGTAAAACACCACCGTTACGGATTCGACACTCAGTGACCTATATAAGCTAATTAGAAATCAAAGCTTGTGTGTGTTTAAAAGACTATAAACTATAATAAAAAAAAAACTAACCCATAAAAACAAAGTTTTTATTATTGTTTTTATTATAAATCCTTTATATACGATCCTAGATTTTTATTTTTAAGCCCAGAGCCAAATTCAAAAATTAAATTCAAATTCAAAAATATGGACCCTTTTGACGGGGCCGTTTTGACGGGGGCCGTTTTGACGGGACCGTTTTGACGGGGACCGTTTTGACGGGGGCAGTTTTGACGGGGGCAGTTTTGACGGGGGCAGTTTTGACGGGGACCGTTTTGACGGGGACCGTTTTGACGGGGACCGTTTTGACTGAAATTTTGATAGATTCAATTGTCTCGCAGCCCAAGTCGATGTGCCAAATTTCAGCTCGATCGGATAACGGGAAGTGAGTTAATTTTGAGACTCAAAGTTTGTGACTGGAAGACAGACAATCGAAAATAATATAAAGGATTTAAAAACAAAAAAAAAAGAAAAAAAAAGCTTGTGTACTCGCTTCGGCAGTACATATACTAAAATTGGAACGATACAGAGATGATGCCCCTGCGCAAGGATGACACGCAAATTCGTGAAGCGTTCCATATTTTTAATGCTCTCGAAATATGTACCTATAATTCAATAACTTCAAAAAAAAGTTATCTAATATGTCTATTGTCTAGTAATGTCTACATCAGATCTGCAATATTTTTTTTCGACAATTTTGAAATAAAATGGATTTATATAGAATTTGGTTTGTTTCATAAAGTCCAATATATGAAATAACAGTAAATTCATTAGTAATATTATTATTACTTTAACTTTATTAAAATTTTGAAATTTAAAAAAAGATAGAGATAAAAATAGGTATAAAGAAAAAAATAGAAATAGAGGGAAATGTAGATATAGAGAAAATATAGATATAGAATTGAGAGACAGAGTGAAACTGGGTTTATCATGAGGTGTGGCTTAATTCACCGCAGTTCTCTCGAGTTTCTGATTTTACTCTCTTCAAGCCTTCGACGCTTGAAGGACATTGAAGGTGCATGGTTCATAGTGCGACACACGGTTGATTTTATGAAATGCTGTCAGAGGTCGCTGAATCTACACTGCTATGCGGGCAAGTCGAAATTAGAGCAACAGTAGTACTTACCTACTTACCTACCTTTTGGTTCGTACGTACCGCGAAGTCAGCCCCGCAACTAGACGTCATGCTCTGGGGGTGCGAGCTACCGCTAAAGGGGGGCGAAATGAAAAAGTTAAAAATCATTAAAATTATATCGAGAGTTGAAAAGACAATGTAAATATTATATGTAAAACCAGGGTGCATCAGCAACACCCATATTGTTTATTTTTTTATGACTTCATTTTGGATTGGCTGGAATAATTGATAAAAATAAAATGACAAAAAAAGCAATAAATAAAAATAATCAATATTTATCGTAAATGTTTGAATTAAAGAATTAATTTTTGTTTTGTTTTTCAATTTAAACATAATCTGTAATTTTATATAGTTACACTTCAAGCTTCTATTCTGATATTTTAGGTTTTTGATGTTGAATAGGCTCACTAGTGGGTCCCCTGAAGTGGTTTAATAAACATGTATGGATAAACTACTTCCGGATAGCCACCTCCCCGGTCATCAGCTATCAGTTTTTTTAGAGAAAAAATAAAAAAGTGGCTTTGAAAATTATTTGGAAAAGCAGCTCCTACTAACCCCCCGGTCATCAGTTTTTTAGAAGAAAAATTCTAGAAAGGCTTTACAAATTTTAGATTTTTTTTAAATATAAGTGGGCCCTGAGAAAAAGTTGCATCCCAAGGTTTTGCTGAGATGTTTGCTGTGATGCGTTATTAAGTTAACCGCATTGGATACAAAATACACTATATTGCTGGTGTGTTGATAGATTACCCAACATTTTCAATTTTGTGACTATTCCCTAATACGCTGCTTTAGCCGGCTATGTACCAGTATAACGGTTTACAGGCTTATAAAGTTCAAAAAGGTACATAGCTTAGAATTTTTCAGAAAGGGGGTGGGGAGGGCGGATACGCTGCCTTATCTAGCTAAAAATTAACAGGATTATAAAGTTCAAAAAAGTACATGTCTAAGAATTGTTCAGGGGGTGGGGGCGAAATCAGCTGCCTTATCGACCTATGAACTTGTATAACGGTTAACAGGTTTGAAAAAATAGGTACGTATCTTAGAATTTGGGGGGGGGTTAAATCTGCTGCCTTATCCGGTTATGAACTTGTATAACGGTTAAACAGGTTCGAAAAAGTAGGTACATATCTTAGAATTGGGGGGGGGGCGAAATACGCTGTTTTAACCAGCTATTTACTTGTGTAACGGTTAACAGGTTTATAAATTTCAAAAAACTACATATCTTAAAATTTTCCAGGGGGGGGGGAATATCTTCTAGGGGGGCTGCGCGAATAGGTCGGAAGTCAGAATGCGTGCTGTCTTTGAATCATCAGATAAATTTGGTGTTAATAAATATTAAAAAAATAAAAAACATTTACTTTTTTGATTAGATTTTGTGTAGTTTATCAACCTTATTATATTGTTTACTTTTAAAGTTGACAATGAAAAGCTTGCCTGCCGTATATCTCTTTGGAACTTTGATCTCCTTGGCCATGGGCTTCTATTGGGATGATCTGACAAAAATCAAAGTGATGTCACAGTGGAGACAAGTCTACAACCAGGGTCAAAACAGACATGCTTTTGCGCAAGCTGTTTACAGGGCGTAAGTTTAAGAGTAGTAGTAGTAGTAGTAGTAGTAGTAGTAGTAGTAGTAGTAGTAGTAGTAGTAGTAGTAGTAGTAGTAGTATTAGTATTAGTATTAGTATTAGTATTAGTATTAGTATTAGTATTAGTATTAGTATTAGTATTAGTATTAGTATTAGTATTAGTATTAGTATTAGTATTAGTATTAGTATTAGTATTAGTATTAGTATTAGTATTAGTATTAGTATTAGTATTAGTATTAGTATTAGTATTAGTATTAGTATTAGTATTAGTATTAGTATTAGTATTAGTATTAGTATTAGTATTAGTATTAGTATTAGTATTAGTATTAGTATTAGTATTAGTATTAGTATTAGTATTAGTATTAGTATTAGTATTAGTATTAGTATTAGTATTAGTATTAGTATTAGTATTAGTATTAGTATTAGTATTAGTATTAGTATTAGTATTAGTATTAGTATTAGTATTAGTATTAGTATTAGTATTAGTATTAGTATTAGTATTAGTATTAGTATTAGTATTAGTATTAGTATTAGTATTAGTATTAGTATTAGTATTAGTATTAGTATTAGTATTAGTATTAGTATTAGTATTAGTATTAGTATTAGTATTAGTATTAGTATTAGTATTAGTATTAGTATTAGTAGAGAACCTATAAGGCGCACTCTAGTGTTGTGAAACCTCAGAGGGCATTGACACATCTGGGTTTTCCAGACGACGTTCAACTGTTAGTCAATTAATATAAGCGTTCATAATTATTCAAAATTCAGGATATTTTGTGAGCTTTATAATTTGCATCAGGTCATTCTTGCCAAGTTTGGTAAGTGTTACGACTACCAGGCGTGGGATAACTCCATGGGTCAAATTTTTCCCGACATCTTCCGTGGACCATGTAGTTTTGAAGACTTAAGTATCTAAAACAAGTAATATCGTAATTAACATAGACTAACATTTTTTAATGTCAATTAACCGATTTCTTATTTTATGCAAATTCAATAATTGCTTTTCTTTGCTTTTTGCTTTGCATTTCAAACGGATTTTCTTTGACCGGCTGTAATTCTTGCTTTCTCCGTTCCGTCATTGCAATGCAACTGTAAATTCTTTGGTACTCGTCGTTGATTTTCATCAGCTCCATAACTTCCATGTACACCTGCACCTGATTATGTTGAAACTGGACAATGACAAATACAGATGGGCTGAATAATGTCTTCGACGAATGAAGTTCTTCACGACACATGTCATCTACGATTCTATGTCATTTAAAATTCTCTGTTATTTACAATTCTATGTCATTTACAATTCTATGTCATCTACAATTCTATGTCATTTACAATTCTATGCCATTTACAATTCTATGTCATTCACAATTCTATGTCATCTACGATTCTATGTCATCTACGATTCTATTTTATCGTGTTCCAAATATTTTTAAAATCGACAGTTAGCTTTGATTTGTTGACAGGACATATATCACGAATTTACATCAAATACAAGCTTTTAAACGCAATCGTCACATTCGCAAAGTTGCACAATGCACACGTTGTTTGTTGTCACATTCGCTACCGAAGCTTGTGATGATGACGAAGTTCTGATGCCGTCTGCTGATGATAAGCAGGACTGAAAGATGTTAGTTATTCGAAATTTGTTTGAGTGGTTGCCCAGACCGCATTTCAGATCGAAAGAAATTTAATCGAAAATTAACTGAACATTGAAATGCTACAGAATTAGACCGCATTTCAGATCGAAAGAAATTTAATCGAAAATTAACTGAACATTGAAATGCTACAGAATTTTAGCTTCGTGTTGATAAAGAGATCAAATTAAGTTGTGATTTAGATTTTACTTTATCTTTGTGAACACTGAACACTTATAATGAGATTCATAATTCTTTAGGCTTTGTTTTTGTGACTACACATTACAAAATTATTATTGAACTTATAAAAATAATAACTTTTTGAAATAAACACTATTAAAACCAATATTATACAATTTTATACTGAATGAGGATGATAAGCTGTAGGGCATATGTTTGCATAATGGGAGGCTCAGGGTGGGGTCTAAAATGTATGAGGTACTACAGGGGTATTTCAAAATCTGGAGTTTTATCCATACGCATTATATGAATGACCCCTATCCCAGCCTCTATACTTATATAAATCTCCCAGCCTCACTCACTCACTCAGAAACCCAACGTAGAACACTCACGTGGATTAACTATGTCTACGTGCACTAAACCCATCCTTATGCATCAAAATAAAGCATTATGAGATGTACAGTAATGTACACGATAGTGTCGGCGTTGCTGTAAGAAAGTATGTTGCAGAAACAGAAATGTTTGGTTACGAATGTCAGCTTGAGCTGCACAACAACACTTTATGCATTATAGAACTGTAGAAAATTTCACTGCCTTGGGCCTGCAGTCCGGAATAAAGTACCTCTCAGCACCAACGCCACAGTAACCTTCGCGGGAAAAACTTTGAGAAACTTTAATTTCTGACATAAATACTAGTTTATTCTGGTCAAACTACTAAGTAAGTTCTCAATCTTAGACTATGTTAAATAAAGATTGTACTAATATGCTTGACTGTTTGTTTTTACTATTTTTAGCTGTGTTTTGTTTTTGTTTTTGGCCAATTCCAATATCGGATTCAAAGGCAGTTTCGTTTTCGGCCGAAACCAGAAAATGCAGTTTCGGTCTGACTCTAATTCAAGGAGACAGCGTGGGTGTTATTTGATTATTATTCTATAACTATAATTATGTGGCTCGGATGTTTAAAAAACAGACTCTTGCGCCGATCAAACCTTAGTAATAAATAAAAAAAGTGACTGTAGTTGTACACTATGACATTTAAGTGTACATAATTTAAGCCATAAAGTTGTAAAATAATTCGTTCCACATTCAAACATGATTTCCTGATTAAGGCTAACAAATTTGGCTTAAATTGGTGTCGTACTAGCAAAAACGGAACTCAACAACAAGGATTAACCTAATTTTGCTGTTTTGTTGGCTGGACTCATGTCAGAATTAAAGATTGATTGCTTGCTGACCGAGATTAAGCATTAACACATTTTCTCAATTTATTTAGCAATTGCGTGATGGTCCTTTAACACGAGCAAAGATTTTATGGGGCCAATAATAGTCACTGACAGGTTGCATTATGAGAAATACACCGTTGAATAGTTAGGACAGGCAATGTATTTATGAGCGTGAGTTATATTTGGGTGGCTGCTATTGCCCCGGCGGTTAGCCGTGGAAATAATTGGTAAAATTGCTAATGAGCCGGCAGTCGCACCGTAAGTTTACCTACAATTAAACCCTAACCCTAACCCTAACCATAACCCTGGCAAACGGCACCTACTGCCTTGGTAATAGTTATAACGTATATTTGCCATAGAACAAACAATATAATACAAATTTTATGAGATTATAATGGCTGTGCGTCGATTAATCGATTTCAAGACCACGACGATATATACGAGCCGTACGAGTGACTTCTTGCTCAATGAATCTACGCATGAAAACCGGGAAGGCAGCGTAGGAGTCGATGACTGTGCACAGGGGCTTCTTTTCCCGCAGTCAGCCGAGCTCAATACTTTCAAAAACACCGATCCCCTTGTCCTTTTCAAAACTAAGCATATATGAAGCAAGAGTTTTTGGCATCAAGAAACAAGGTACTTAATGGCGCTTTTTCTTAAAAAAGTCGATAACGCTAGCCAACTTTTCTTCTATAAACAATTCCAGACCGGGATGAAGGCATAAGCCAACTTTTCTTAAAAAATCTTTTAGTTCTACTGTTCAACCTTAATACGAATGCATAAAAATACATGTGAGTTAGGTTTTTCATGATTTATAACTCCCCTTTTCCTTCTTTTTTTTCTTTTTTCCCGGGAGAAGCTGCGCCCTCAGTTGTCGGGATACAAGCCCCTGACTTTGCCGCAATACCACTGCACTTCATTAAATTAATTTGCTGTATTTTTTGAATGATAAAAATTAGTATTTTATTGCATACAAATTATTTCAGAAAAGTTACGAGAATAAGTTTTTCAGTTTTGTTTATTCATTTTTTAAATTAAAATATTTTTAAATTAACAAAAAGTTAATAGTTTCGCTGAATCTACTAAGAAAATGCTTCAAATTAGCTCATAAATATTTAAAATTAGACAATAATGTTAATTTTATTAAAAATTAATAAAAATAGTTCTCATATTTTTGTTCTTAAAACTGTTTATAATTTTACTCGGCATAAAAAATGAAGAACATACATTTGTCAGTTTGCTCCTTCAATAGATTTTTAAGACTATGCTGCTAATAACATGGTTATCGTTATTAATTGTATTGCAATTCAAGGTTTTTTCAAGTTTGTGAAAAATTATTTAAAGAATTTAACTCCTTAATAAAGATTATATTTTGTTATCTGAATAACGACGGACACTTGCTCAGAACGGATTTTTTAAAATCTGTATCTAGTCTATAGTAGTTTGTCCCCGAGGAACGGACGGACACGAGAAGCGGACACTTTTACTCTTCCCCGAGGGTGTCCGCTCTTCAGCACTTTCACTGTACATAAACCAATTTACATAGCAGCAAGTAGAAACATCAGAAGGGGTTTCTTCTTGTAGTGCAGAAGTAGTAGAAGCCTACATTGGCGCCAGTCACTCTTTGTCACTGTACGGTTCCGCATTCGAGTACGCAAAGGGTGTCGCCCCGTTTTGCCGAATGCCCCAATTTGTCATTTTGGGCCAAATTGCCGAACGCTGATTTTGATAGAAGGCCGAATTGCCGAACGCTGATTTTGATAAAAGGCCGAATTGCCGATTTCTAATGTTACGTAATATTACTGTGCAATAAAATCAGTTTAAATAACAGAGTTCTATTAACTTGATTTGGCTGTATAGTGGTGCATGGACTCTTAAATAAAATCTAGCTTTTATTTAGGAGTCCATGATAGGTGTTCTATCTGATTACGTATGTAAAGACTGTGGACACTCGATTACGTAACTTGAATTTATTACTATGCGATATTACGCAACCTCAGAGTTCGGCAATTCTGGCTTTCTGGAAATCCGAGTTTGGCAATTTGGCCTTTTTTTGAATTCCTAGTTCGGCAATTCGGCCTAAATTGGCTTCGGCAAATCGGCCTTCGGCACTTCCGCCCCCAACCACGCAAAGGCCCTGGGCAAGATCGTTATTGGAAGCTCACAACCGCCCTTGAATGATAAGGTATGTACATATATTCATGCACTGACATGCAATCGCGATAAAAATGAAGTGTATCACATGTGTTTTTTTTTTTTTTCAAATACATATCACGTCGACTATAAGGATTATGATTGGTTGACTTATTCAATTCAATTATTTCTTTTCTATACTCTACTCTGCACAATAGATAAACATAAATAAACAGCGGGAGTGAAGCTTTCAAAATCATTGGCTGGTTTTTGTTCGAAGGTTGTATTAAGCAGCCGAAACAATGCTAGCCTAAGACATTTAGGACATACGTTTAGGTATAAAAACTCTTTTGAACTGCTTGCAGAAGCACAAGGCTGTGGATGGAGGGCCATCGACATGCGTCCTCGTAAATTCTGGCGTTGACAATGTAAATGTAAGCCCGCCTAAGTAGTTATAGAGAATGCAGGTCGCTAGAGCCACACCGGCGCCATAGCTTCTTATGGCGCTCAATTAAAGGTGCGGATTAAAGGCTGCCGATAAAAGCATTATTGCAGTCTTAAAGCTATCTTATCTTTAATTTCTGATGTCATGGTTATCATGATAAGCATTAACTTTTGTATTTAGTTATTACTTATAACTAATTTCTGTTATATTTAAAATATGATTTTTTTTATATATTTTTTTTGTCCATTGTAAACCGTGTACAATGAGAATAGATATTTTTTTTTTTTTTTATAGTTTACATTCTTACTAAGTTTCTTATGCTTAATTACCGACATATAACCTTTCCGGGCGGCTGAATATAAACTAATCAGTATTGTCATCAAAATTAAAGCGCCATTCATTCATTCATAGCCAGTCTACAGTTTTCAAACTGTAGCTTTTAATTTCAGCTACACAATACAGGCTAAAAGGATCGCATGCTAACTTTCTAGACACCAACTACCTATGCATCTAGTCATAAATTATTACTCTTCTGCTCATTATTCGACGCTTTGTTATTATTCAGAAAGTGCAATCCTGTTCAAAGAAGTAACCGTAATTTCATCTGTGCTATAGATAGATTCTGTAGAATAGCAGTAGAGTTCCATCGGTTACTGAACCATAACATTTACATAACAACTAACTTAGTCATTCGTATTACAATATTTTACTCAACTTGGTATACATAAGACTCCTATCTAGGAGTCCACGCTTGTTCACTATGTTTGTGACTTGTAATTTTCATAGTCAATTTTTTGCTCACCTCCCGCCGTCAAAAATTGAGCTAAATTTATACCTGCGTATTGATTTTTGATGACAATACAGGATGAATTCATAATCATTAATTAAATCTGAACAGCTACTTTCAAAACTTATATTTTTATATCCTGGCTACGCGTACACCCTGCTTGTTTTGTGGTTTGAGGAGGTTTTTAATAAGGTTTTCATATTTAATAATAAATTGAAAAAGATTAAAATAAAAAAAATAAGCAACTTAAAAAAAAACTTCATTTAATCTAATATGAATGTGGGGTGTTTTTTCATAAGTCTTTATAAACGAAAAAATTTATATAATTTATGCCTCACTATTTTTTTAGATTAAAGAATTGCTTTTAAGACGTTTTTTTTCTCGAATGTTTGCTAAAAACTTGATAAATCAAACTGACTACAAAACGGTTATCTGTTACCTATTGTGTTGACTGTCAAGAGCCTGGCGACTCATTTGCGCGTTCATACCGAGGCGTAGAAGTGGCGAGGTCATTGCAAACAGAGTTTCGAGTGGAATGTGCACGTCAGCACTAGAAAAAAATTCACTTAATAAATAATACATAATCATCTACCAGCTTGAAATACAACTTATAAATAATAATTATTCCATATAAACTATGCAATAAAGAACATGAAAGTCACTGGGACTGCTACAATACAACTTGTAAATAATAGTGTGGCCATACAAACTATGCAATACAAAGCATGAAAGTCACTGGGACTGCAACAATACAACTTATAAATGATAGTGTGGCCATACAAACTATGCAATATATGAAAGACTGGGAAAGTTAAGAATTGTACTTTTTTAGTGAATTTTAGAAATGTTTTAAATAGCTAAGCATTCTTACAAATTACAAAATACAAACTATTTGAGAAATTTATTTATTTTTATTTTTTAGTAATTTTTGTTAAAAATTATCTCTGGTAGACAAATACGCTCATTAATACGTGTTTCAACTCAAATTTAAATATTCCAAAATTTAAACAATACTTAAATAATTGTTCAATTTCTAGCGTTATCAGATTTTTTTTACATGAGTCTTAAACCCCTTTAAAACAAATTTATCATCTTCACTAATCGAAAAATGAAAAGGGCGCAATTGTATATTATACACTCTTCTCAATTCTGATGTAGTCGAAGGGGTTGAAGTTCTTCCGACTGAACTATCGTCCATTACCAAAAATAACTCTGTGATCTACTGCAATACGGTACCTGACACTGACAGGTACAACGCTTAACCTCCTGCCCTATGTACAGGTTACAATCTATTAGATATATTTATTTATTGAGTCTATGTTAGCAGGAGCTCATGCATGTAGAGGTGAGAGGATTAACAAAGCTAGCTTAAAGTTGCACCATTGAATCGTTTCTTAGTTATAACAATTTTAAGCTGAATGAAATAAACAAAAAAATTAATGATTTTAATTTAATAATGGCTTTAAATGAAAGAAATGGTTACAAAGTAAATGTAAATGTTTAGCTACAATTCAAAAAATTTTATACCAAAAAAACAAAAAATTCCTACGGAGAAAACAAAGAGCTTGACATTCGAACATTATTAAATTTATAGCCTAAAACTGAAACATTTTAAAAGCACGTATTATAAACAGGGCTTCATTAAAAATTTCTCAAATTTAAACAGTTGCAAGTTATCTAGTCTAAGACATTTTTGAAAACGTTTAAATTGCCTTAGTCGAGTTATATTTTTCTATATAAATAAATTATATTTTCTATATAAATAAAATTGTTTTAATTTCATTACCTGTGATATTATTATTAGTATGTTTGAATTTAATTTTTTTTTATCTTGGATCATGTCGTGGAAACTGAACTTGTGTGCAAATTTTTAGAAAGTTTGAATAACGGGAATAGGTTTAAAATGGAATAAATATGCCTTGGAGATGCATATAGGTACGTATAGTGAGCTAAATAAAGCACTGTATAATAAGCTTAAAGATATATGCAGTCATTGACTCTTGATGATTGAAATTTGTTAGCTGGAAAAAAACTAACGTAATCAGTTTTGAAAAAAATTAGTCGCATTTCAAATAAACAAACAAATAAAGACGAGATTAGTTGATTAATAATGCTATAATAAACGTCGATGATGGGAGGAACATTATTATTGTTGTCTGAGGTTTCAGTCGCCCACACATAACTCAAGACTAGCCTATAATAGTGCCTAAATACCTACTTATCGTAAATCGTAGAAGAAAATAAGTCGTTAATATAGTTTATTAGATTCGTGCACTGTCAGTTTAACAGTTGATGTTTACTTCGTATAAATATTTTATCGCCGCCATAAATACAGAAGGTGTGAGAGCATCAGAGAATAACCCAATTCAATGGGCTTTCAGAAGACTACGACAATTTATCAAAGACTTATAACACAGCAACACTCTATATACAGCACAGGACTTAGGTTTATTGAACGTTTTTCTGATTGGTTTTAGTCTTCAAGCCCAGTGCTCTGTTTTGCCTGTGTTTTGTTGAAGAAATGGTAATTATAATGTGTGTGTAAGAAAATGTCCATTGTTGACGTAACGCGATTTTGACCTTTTCTAACTCCTTGGTCACAGTTTGTCACCAGACAAGAAACCAAGCCCTTCTTAATAGAGCTCCATTGCTAGCTTTTTCTTCTGTCACATCTAATCTTTCATGAAAAAAAAATTATTTTAGTAAAGAATCATTTTAAGAATTTCTTTAGTAGGTACATTTAATAAAAATGCACTAATTTTTTTTGCATTTTAATAACATTTTTATTCTAGCTGGATTATCTATTAGTAGAATGACAAGGCTTTAATCGATCAATCATTCAAGTTTACAAAGAGCATTTTACTAAAGCTCAAAGGCGCTCTGCCCGGCTCTGCCACAAAGCAATGTTACAAACAAGTCTTTAATTTTAAAAAATAAGAGACCATTTAAAGTGGTTTCTACAAAAGTAAAAAGTAAATAACTTCAATCTTTAAAAAAATATTTAAAAAATTCACAATTTCGGTAGTTAAATGCAGACTTAACAACTTATTCAAGTTCATTTGCCTTTACCTACTTAAAAAACTGAATTTAAACCGAGACAACAACTTATTTTCTCAAAACAATTCTAAATAACTCTATTTGATTTATTTCTTCAGTTTACATAAAATTAATTTGGAATTTTTAGACCATATTTTTAAAAACTTTTTTATATTAATATTTAAAAGTTACCAGCTAAAGGTGAATTGAATAGCAGGCGTTACTTAACTATAGCTTCTAGCATGTTTACGATTCCAAGAGGTATTGAGTAATGAGCATTAGGTTTTTCGAACGTCTAGCATTTTTGCATGAACTTTAAGAATTAAATTTATGAAAAAACTTATAACTCCAATTTTTGAAAATACATCTTTCACTGTCACGTGTTACAAAAACGTAATATACAGTATTTGTGTGATTCTATTAGGATATTGACTAGAGCGGTTCTAAATAGAAACTTATGCAGCTTGAATTTTCGTAATTTAAACCTGATTATTGTTTCATTACTTCTACTTTGGCTGATTTTAATTTTACTTTCAAATAAGCGGTCATGCGTCAAGCGCTGATGTTTGACGTGAGACATTGTCATTGAGAATACTATTGGGCGTTCAGTCGATTCACATCCGAAGTCAGCTCTAAGATGTTCTCATTTCGCACGTTCGATTGCTCAGCGGAAAACCGACTTTTCGTAAAGTCTTCATTTTGATGAAAATAGCTTGATAAAACAATTTCGTTTAAAAGTGGATTGAACAAAAAACAAAACAAAAAATAATTTACGTTCGTCTATTGAATTAGTGGTTTACGATTTTTCGAAGCATTTTATCTTGAGACCGAGTTTCAATTGGGCCGGCTAAGAGAGCCGAGCCAAACGACACGGGAACAGCTCACCAGCGAAGTAAATTTATTTATTTATTTATTTTATTTTTGATTGTTTATCTATATATATAAAAGAACATGTCCTGACTGACTGACTGACTGACTGACTGACTGACTGACTGACTGACTGACTGACAGATGACTGACTGATAATCAACGCCGAGCTCAAACGCCTCATCCTAGGAACGTGAAATTTGGAACTTGTATTTTATAGCGTAAACATTCGCTAAGAAAGGATTTTTGAAAATTTTGCTCCTGAGGGGAAAAAACTGGAAAACAAACTTTTTTCTAAAACAATGTATATCTCGAAAACCATAAATGAGGAGATTTTGAAATTTGGTATATAGATTCTTTTTGAAAAATAAAAAGATACGTGTTTCACCATTTTTTGAAAATTCGGTTTCCCGGACCTCAAAAGTGGGTTGGAAAATTGGGTTATTTGGTTTTTAAAGTAGCTTCTACTCAAAAACTGTTAATGCTACAGGAGTAATAATTAGTATTTAGTTTCTACTCCAAAAATAATGAAATACGTGTTTTAGCATTTTTTGAAAATTTGATTTCCAGGACTTCAAATGTGGGGTGGAAAATAGGGTTATTTGTTTTTTAAAGTAACTGCTACTCAAAAACTGTAAATACCACAGATTTAAAAATTAGTATTTAGTTTCTATTCTAAAAATAAAGATATACGTGTTTCACCATTTTTTTATAAATTTGGTTTCCAGGATCTTAAATTTGGGCTGGACAATAAGATTACTTGGGTTTTAAAGTAACTGATACTCAAAAACTGTAAATGCTACAAAAGTAAAAATTAGTATTTATTTTCTACTCTAAAAATAAGGATATATGAAATTTTGGTTTTCATGATCTCAAATGTGGGGTGGAAAAAGGTTTCTTTGGTTTTTAAAGTAACTGCTACTCAAAAACTGTGAATGCTACAGATGTCAAAATTAGTATTTAGTATTTACTCAAAAAATAATGATATAAGTGTTTCAACATTTTTTATAAATTTGGTTTCCAGGACCTCAAATGTGGGGTGGAAATAAGGGTTATTTGATTTCAAAATAACTGCTACTCAAAAACTGTAAGTGCTACAAATGTAAAAATTAGTATTTTGAAGTTTTGTGCCGGTTAAAAGTAGCTAAGTCCAGTTTATCACCGGTTGGGCCAAGCCGTTGTTTTAGAGTCTTCACACGGGCCAGGCCAAACCTTAAATCAAAGTGGGACGGGCCGAGGTTTTTCACCAAGTATATAGATATTTTAGTGATTTTAGGGTCTTCAGTTGGGCCGGGCCAAACCTGAAGTCAAGGTGGGACGGGCCGAAGTTTTTCATCAAGTATATAGAACTTCTAGGCCTGTAAGAATGGGCCGGGCCTAATTCAAACGGGCTGTTCCGGGCCAGGAGTTTAGGTTTTTAAAACGGGCTGGGCTAAGTTGTCGACGGACCGAGCCGAGACCTAAAAAATTGATCTCTACTATGGATGCACGGTTCAAACTTTCTAATTTCATGCGAGCTAAGCCGCTACGGGCACTGCTAGTTTCAACATAAAAAATACCAAATTACTCAAATTTCAACGATCCCATATAGCGGAAAGCACAATTAAAAAAGGGTTGGGTACCAAATCACATTTTTAACAAAACAAATATTCAGCTATACCAAAATAAATTTGGACATCTTTTCCAGTTGTCTCATTGGCAGTGGCAGCTTTGTTTCGAAATCCTATAGAGATCATTCAAACTTGGCTAAACCATTGATAAGGATAATTATCAAGTGCAACGATTTTAATCTTCAATAAAAGACTAAAAGGTTGACAATCTAGTGTCTAGTGCCCCGTCATCGCACTGTAAACAAGACATGTAACTGGAAAGCTTTTCCAGTACTTTCTGGAAAAAGTAGTCCAAATCAAACGCTGTGCTTCCCTGGAAGCATGTTATTTTTAATAAACTATGGTAAAAAGTTTAGGAAAAACAAAATTTTTTATTTTTTTATTCTTAGAAAAATAATTTTGAACAAGTTGAGCGCAGTTTATACATATGTTTTTCAGACATAGAAAAATAACAGTAATATTTAAATTATTTGTAATTATTACTGAAAATAAAAATGATAATAATAAAACGACATTTTAGTGCATTGTTGGGTCATTGAGTGTATTGTTTTAAAGTTTATACGTGCCACGTCTGGTTAAACACAACGTCAGCAGAGACTAAAAACCTATCTGCTCACAAATCTATATATATATATATTTACATCCTACAAAATACATTTTTTTAAAACAACGTTTTTCCTGCGCCCTAAAAAGTATAAAATAATATTCCTATTATTCATATACGACGATAAACGTTGCAGGAGTATTATTTTTACACACATTTACTTAACTTGACTTCTCTGTCTGTCTGTCTGTCGTCAAATTTTGCAATCGATTTTAATCTAACTTCCCGATGAGCTAGTAACTTAAACATTTAAACATATTTCCAAACTGATTAACAAAGCATTCTATCAAATTTTCGGATCGATTGGACAAAATTTAATTAAAGAATTATTTGCAATATCTTCGTCGAACTATTTATTGTCTATGTTAATATGCTCGTTGTTTATGTAACAGAATGTGGCCTACACAATCAATTATATAAAAGTGTGTTTTTAAAAAACTTTGTTTTTTGATTCACTTGTTATAACTATTTGTTTTACTAACATTTTGATGTTGTAGCCTATATGCGCCCGCAACGTTTTTCGTTGTATATGAATTATAGGAATATTATTTTATACATTTTTGGGCGCAGGAAAAACGTTGTTATTTTAAAAATTGTAGTTTTTATTATGTAAAAATTATTTTCTACTTTTTTGTTTTTGATGGGTGAAATTGTGTAAGCAATTGAGTTTTTTAGTTTTTTTCGCTAAGTGCAAACCTAGCCAGTTGAATTTAAAATCTTATAACTCAAACAAACAGACAACTAAGTGTCCTAATAAAAACGTTGTAAATAATAAATGACTGTGTGTCTGTATGTATGTATGTATGTATGTATGTATGTATGTATGTATATCAATTTTTATTGCTACACCATTCATCCAATCGTAATGAAATGTTTACAGAACCTTGAGAGTCAATGAGAAAACATTGTGAAAAAAATTGAAATTGGTCAGAATGAGTGGAGCGGGAGAGCGAGCGGGAACGGGAACTGAAGAATGAGCGGGAACGGAAAAGCGACCGAAAGAGCAAGCGGGAAAAGGAACGGGAGAGTAAGCGGGAGCGGAAAAGCAACCCGGAACGGGAAAACAACCGGGAGCGGGAGAGCAAACGGGGAAGGGAACGGGAACGAGAAAAAAAACGATAGAAAAACCCCGGGCAACGCCGGGTACCCCACTAGTTTATAATGTAAAAAGTTTGTAGTTTTTATGAATTTTAGCTTGTTAATAATTGTCTTAGTTCTGTTCTGTTTTGTCAAGCAGTATTTTTTCTATTTTTTGTTCTTGACTCAAAGCATAGCATGAACACGGTTTGCCATGGTGACGGTGCAACTTTTTAAAATAAATCTGCATTTAAAAAGAATTCATAAATAGAATTAGCTTCAGGTGTCTGCTCTGAATGATCATTTAAAATTTGAAAAATGTTTATTATAGCGTCTCTTTACAACAGAAGCTGTCACAAAATTGCTTCATATTGGATTGATAATGCTGGTCTCTGACATGATCTTACATGCTAATTTTTCGATAACATAGGCTACTAGGCAGCGAGTGGAATTCGAACCATGAACCTTTAACCACGAACCTTTAGCAAGTTAGTTTGACGCTCTACCGGTTGGGGCCGATTTTTTCAATGAAATAGTCCTATTTTTACCCTAACACTAACCCTAACCTTGGTACTAACCCTAACCCTAACCCTATTCCTAACCCTAGCTCTAACCCTAATCCAAACCCTAACCCTAATGAGGTAAATATAACCGAGAATGTACTAATCCAGTGGCGTACCTAGGGTCTTCTGCGCCCGGGGACAAAACACAAAATCTGCGCCCCCCTACATAAAATCTGTCGAACTACATAAAATATAATAACTGTCGTACTCAGTATTTGCATGTAGACTGCAGTCACTGGCGCCTATATACATGCATTTCAGGGTATTTAAATTTCTATATGCATATTGAACTGAGTTTTAAACAAAATTTATTTTTCTTGCTTTTACTGCAGCAAACTGGTTAATTATATCATCAAAATCAATCTGTTCAAGAACTTCCCTCTCCACACTCATTAGGGCCAGATCGCTAAGTCTATCTTGTCCCATGGATGCTCGAAGGTAGGAAAGAATTATTTTTAATTTACTGAAGGATCGCTCACAGCTGGCAATCGAGACAGCTATAGTAAGAAGGATTTGTAGAGCAACACGCAAATTTGGAAAAACATCTTTTCCGTAACTAATAATGAACGACAAGAGTTCTGTAGGAGTCTTTGGTGCAGTATCCTGGCGGGTCTCAAGGAGCATTCTGCAGTCACATACTTCATTTAATAACTCAATTCCTTCAACATCCGAGTCATAAAAATTTCCAAATTCAATACAATGATGACGGAGACTGTCAAGATCTTTGTCATTCAAAAGTTTGTCTACATCAAGTAAGAATCCGAATTTGAAGTTCAGATCTTTGAGACGAGTAAACCTTGCTGTCATCTCCTGTTGAAGTCGATCTAAAATGCTCTTCATGATCCGAACAATTTCTTCTTCTGCCGAAAGTCCTGCATCTCGGGCAAGTTCTCCAGGCATCCTTCTCCGTCGCCTGATTCTACTTTCTACAGCAACACCCCATAGCTCACATCTTTCCTTTGCTTTTAGCACTGAATCATGGCATATGTCTTCACGGATTCTTGTAATATCCATGTGCAGAGATTCAATATCCAAAGACGCTTCGTGAAAATTCATTGTTGGATCTTGAAGTCTTTTCTGAACACGGTCGATTTTTTTGAGTATGTCATGCCAGAAAGGAAGGAAAACTAAGAAGTTGAAACTCAGAATATTTTGTAACAGAATTACAGCATCGCCTCTAGTTTCTTGTGTTTCAGTTGTATCTTCAGACATTTTTTCCAGTAGACTAACTATATTATCAAGTCCATCATGGATTGATTTAACACATTCTGCTCTAGCACTCCATCGTGTTTCTGATTCACGCTTGACTGTGATGGTAACTGCTTCTTTAAGTTTGTGAACTTCTGAAAAGATCCTCAACAAATTTAAATTTTTTTTTAATTATTTAAAAAATTTTGTCACTGATATTGCGCCCCCTCCAGCCCTGCGCCCGGGGACAACTGTCCCCCCCTGCCCCCCCCCCCTCGGTACGCCACTGTACTAATCTCACACATCCGACCGTTAAAGTGAAAGATTACCCGAATCGTTATCATAGTATCATATTAACGATCATTTTTTCGTTTTTTATTCCAATATTTAAAAAAATACTCTTGTGGAATTTTTTTGAATTATGAAAGGCTATTCACAAAAACGTTTGCTGGTGGGGTGTTTGACTCCGTTAACTAACTTGTTTAGCTTTTCTTTCAAATTTCAGGTTTTAAAACTAAAACTTTACTATTCTAGAATAGTTTTTAATATCTAAAATTTGTTTATTAAAGATGATCTTTCGGTACAAATGCGCTAAATCATTAATCACAACGCCGCAGTCTAAGTTTTTTTGTGCTAGAGATTATTTTAAAAAAGTCGCACTGTTATTATATTAAATTATTTGCAAGCTTTAACTTAAGCCATAGAAGATTTTCTAAGCTGTCTAGCAAAAAGTGGAATCTGCTAAGCCCTGCAGATTTGTTGGCTCTGGTCTCTTACATGCTCCATGGAACGATTTTACTCGTTAATTTTCCGATAACAAAGGATAAATAGATTTCCAATAAAACTTCTATTTTTAAAGTAGTTTCGGGTTGGGTTGCTTGATCGTCGAAAGTAGGTAGACGGTAGACCTTTTCAAAATAATAAATTTCAATAAAAATTTACTAGTTTTTATGTTACTAGAAACATGATTTAATAATTTAAGCAGTAAACAACTACATTTATTTAAAAAACACATTTGTTGATGAGTCGTGTGAATGGCTACAGATATAGGTTGACTCCGCCTACAAAATTTAATATCAAGTTTTATTTTAGTGTTAGCCGGTTTTATTGAATTCAAGCATTAAAATTATAATATTGTTAGTATTTCAATTTATATTTTTATTTTTGAAACTAAAAATAAATTGAGAGATTTCGAAAATGATTTTTTACTTTTCGCACGATCATTCGGAGCTATTAGTAGAGCATTCAAAAACCGTTTTAAACTTTGAAGCTTGTGACCAGAATTCTTTTAAAATACGGATTTCTGTATAAAAAGTGCATCGTCACTAAATCAAATTAATCGCGAGCTTTGTTTTGAGTTAAACAATATTTTTCGAAACGGCTTTGTAAAAATGAAGAGTTCGGAAATTTGAACAGTAACTTGAAAATATAATAGTAAGAACGTGTAGAATAAATGCTAAAAACTATTAATTAGTGTATAATCTGACTGTGGTCCATGCCTGTTTGGTCTTACTAACTTTCTACGGTTACTACCGCTAAACATCGCTACACAGGAAATCAGATGAGTTAGTAGTTAGTATAGTATAGCATTATAATTTATTAGTTAGAATTTGAAATGTTAATGTTAATGTACAGTTTCGCTAACTTTCTGTCACAAACTTCATCAGAAAGTAAATCAGGTAAGTAAGTTTATTGATAAGATTTTGCAAGGTAAATACAAATTATAATTAGTCTATTACTATTGTGTAGACGGTTCATGGTTAATAACTCGTTTTTTAAAGTGATGAACTCTTTAATTTTGATCAGAAAATCTCACACTAGGAAAGATGTTTATACCAGGGGATGTCTTCCCCAGCGGTGACTGGGGACATTAAGTTCAAACCAGGCCCTACGAAAAGAGGATGCAGCCTGTGCGCCGCACCGGGCCCATAAAAGTTTAGGGACACACGAGCAGAAAAGGGTTTTAAAAATATTTGGGAAAAGTAGCTCCGACTACCCCCCTGGTCATCAGTTTTTTGGGAGGAAAATTTTAAAGGCAACACCGCCTTGCATCATGCCAACTACCTTACCATCTGCGCCACTTCCACCGCCAAAAAACAGTGGTTGTTACCCCAACAAAAGCGCTTAACAACCACTGTTTTTTGGCGGTGGAAGTGGCGCAGATGGTAAGGTAGTTGGCATGATGCAAGGCGGTGTTGCCGATCCGACAGTCGTGGGTTCGAGTCTGAAGTTGAGACATATATATATATATATATATATATATATATATATATATATATATATATATATATATATATATATATATATATATATATATATATATATATATATATATATATATATATATATATATATATACATACACATACATACATACACACATACATACGCACATCCATATATATATATATATTGTTCCCGCTCGCTCACCCGCTCCGCTCCGCTCATTTTGTGACGGATTTCAAAAATTTTTTTTCTATATTTGATTCCCCTTGACTCTCAAGGTTGTGTGAAAATTTCATTACGATCGGATGAATGGTGTAGCAATGCATAAAGGACATGAACATACAAACATTCATTTATATATATATATATATATATATATATATATATATATATATATATATATATATATATATATATATATATATATAGATAGATAAGGGATTATAAAATAAGTGAGTGAACCGAAAATATTTTTGAACACCCTGAAATAATGATATATCATCAAACACGAAAAAAATTAATGCGGAGTGACAAAATAAAAACATTGGCACATTAAAATAAAAAAAATTTAACTTAAACAGGACAGCTATGAAAATGAAAAAATTGAGAAGAACATTAGAAATTGGATTTGTCATAATATTGATAATAAGAAGCACCTATCAAAGCACTACAACTGAATCCACGACAGCCGAATCTACCACATCTGAGTCTACTACAACAGAAAGTACTACAACACCAACTACCACAACTGAATCTACTACAACAGAAAGTACTACAACACCAACTACCACAACTGAATCTACTACAACAGAAAGTACTACAACACCAACTACCACAACTGAATCTACTACAACAGAAAGTACTACAACACCAACTACCACAACTGAATCTACTACAACCGAATCGACAACAACACCAACTACCACAACTGAATCTACTACAACAGAAAGTACTACAACACCAACTACCACAACTGAATCTACTACACCAGAAAGAACTACAACACCAACTACCACAACTGAATCTACTACAACAGAAAGTATTACAACACCAACTACCACAACTGAATCTACTACAACAGAAAGTACTACAACACCATCTACAACCGAATCGACAACAACACCAACTACCACAACTGAATCTACTACAACAAAAAGTACTACAACACCAACTACCACAACTGAATCTACTACAACAGAAAGTACTACAACACCAACTACCACAACTGAATCTACTACAACCGAATCGACAACAACACCAACTACCACAACTGAATCTACTACAACAGAAAGTACTACAACACCAACTACCACAACTGAATCTACTACAACAGAAAGTACTACAACACCAACTACCACAACTGAATCTACTACAACAGAAAGTACTACAACACCAACTACCACAACTGAATCTACTACAACAGAAAGTACTACAACACCAACTACCACAACTGAATCTACTACAACAGAAAGTACTACAACACCAACTACCACAACTGAATCTACTACAACAGAAAGTACTACAACACCAACTACCACAACTGAATCTACTACAACAGAAAGTACTACAACACCAACTACCACAACTGAATCTACTACAACAGAAAGTATCACAACACCAACTACCACAACTGAATCTACTACAACAGAAAGTACTACAACACCAACTACCACAACTGAATCTACTACAACAGAAAGTACTACAACACCAACTACCACAACTGAATCTACTACAACAGAAAGTACTACAACACCAACTACCACAACTGAATCTACTACAACAGAAAGTACTACAACACCAACTACCACAACTGAATCTACTACAACAGAAAGTACTACAACACCAACTACTACAACTGAATCTACTACAACAGAAAGTACTACAACACCAACTACAACCACTGAATCAACTACAACCGAATCGACAACAACACCAACTACCACAACTGAATCTACTACAACACCAACTACCACAACTGAATCTACTACAACAGAAAGTACTACAACACCAACTACCACAACTGAATCTACTACAACAGAAAGTACTACAACACCAACTACCACAACTGAATCTACTACAACAGAAAGTACTACAACACCAACTACCACAACTGAATCTACTACAACAGAAAGTACTACAACACCAACTACAACCACTGAATCAACTACAACCGTATCGACAACAACACCAACTACCACAACTGAATCTACTACAACACCAACTACCACAACTGAATCTACTACAACAGAAAGTACTACAACACCAACTACCACAACTGAATCTACTACAACAGAAAGTACTACAACACCAACTACCACAACTGAATCTACTACAACAGAAAGTACTACAACACCAATTACCACAACTGAATCTACTACAACAGAAAGTACTACAACACCAACTACTACAACTGAATCTACTACAACAGAAAGTACTACAACACCAACTACAACCACTGAATCAACTACAACCGAATCGACAACAACACCAACTACCAGAACTGAATCTACTACAACACCAACTACCACAACTGAATCTACTACAACAGAAAGTACTACAACACCAACTACCACAACTGAATCTACTACAACAGAAAGTACTACAACACCAACTACCACAACTGAATCTACTACAACAGAAAGTACTACAACACCAACTACCACAACTGAATCTACTACAACAGAAAGTACTACAACACCAACTACAACCACTGAATCAACTACAACCGAATCGACAACAACACCAACTACCACAACTGAATCTACTACAACACCAACTACCACAACTGAATCTACTACAACAGAAAGTGCTACAACACCAACTACCACAACTGAATCTGTTACAACAGAAAGTACTACAACACCAACTACCACAACTGAATCTACTACAACAGAAAGTACTACAACACCAACTACCACAACTGAATCTACTACAACAGAAAGTACTACAACACCAACTACCACAACTGAATCTACTACAACAGAAAGTACTACAACACCAACTACCACAACTGAATCTACTACAACAGAAAGTACTACAACACCAACTACCACAACTGAATCTACTACAACAGAAAGTACTACAACACCAACTACCACAACTGAATCTACTACAACAGAAAGTACTACAACACCAACTACCACCACTGAATCAACTACAACCGAATCGACAACAACACCAACTACCACAACTGAATCTACTACAACACCAACTACCACAACTGAATCTACTACAACAGAAAGTACTACAACACCAACTACCACAACTGAATCTACTACAACAGAAAGTACTACAACACCAACTACCACAACTGAATCTACTACAACAGAAAGTACTACAACACCAACTACCACAACTGAATCTACTACAACAGAAAGTACTACAACACCAACTACTACAACTGAATCTACTACAACAGAAAGTACTACAACACCAACTACAACCACTGAATCAACTACAACCGAATCGACAACAACACCAACTACCACAACTGAATCTACTACAACACCAACTACCACAACTGAATCTACTACAACAGAAAGTACTACAACACCAACTACCACAACTGAATCTACTACAACAGAAAGTACTACAACACCAACTACCACAACTGAATCTACTACAACAGAAAGTACTACAACACCAACTACCACAACTGAATCTACTACAACAGAAAGTACTACAACACCAACTACAACCACTGAATCAACTACAACCGAATCGACAACAACACCAACTACCACAACTGAATCTACTACAACACCAACTACCACAACTGAATCTACTACAACAGAAAGTACTACAACACCAACTACCACAACTGAATCTACTACAACAGAAAGTACTACAACACCAACTACCACAACTGAATCTACTACAACAGAAAGTACTACAACACCAACTACCACAACTGAATCTACTACAACAGAAAGTACTACAACACCAACTACCACAACTGAATCTACTACAACAGAAAGTACTACAACACCAACTACTACAACTGAATCTACTACAACAGAAAGTACTACAACACCAACTACAACCACTGAATCAACTACAACCGAATCGACAACAACACCAACTACCACAACTGAATCTACTACAACACCAACTACCACAACTGAATCTACTACAACAGAAAGTACTACAACACCAACTACCACAACTGAATCTACTACAACAGAAAGTACTACAACACCAACTACCACAACTGAATCTACTACAACAGAAAGTACTACAACACCAACTACCACAACTGAATCTACTACAACAGAAAGTACTACAACACCAACTACAACCACTGAATCAACTACAACCGAATCGACAACAACACCAACTACCACAACTGAATCTACTACAACACCAACTACCACAACTGAATCTACTACAACAGAAAGTACTACAACACCAACTACCACAACTGAATCTACTACAACAGAAAGTACTACAACACCAACTACCACAACTGAATCTACTACAACAGAAAGTACTACAACACCAACTACCACAACTGAATCTACTACAACAGAAAGTACTACAACACCAACTACTACAACTGAATCTACTACAACAGAAAGTACTACAACACCAACTACAACCACTGAATCAACTACAACCGAATCGACAACAACACCAACTACCACAACTGAATCGACAACAACACCAACTACCACAACTGAATCTACTACAACAGAAAGTACTACAACACCAACTACCACAACTGAATCTACCACAACAGAAAGTACTACAACACCAACTACCACAACTGAATCTACTACAACAGAAATTACTACAACACCAACTACAACAACTGAATCTACTACAACAGAAAGTACTACAACACCAACTACCACAACTGAATCTACTACAACAGAAAGTACTACAACACCAACTACAACCACTGAATCAACTACAACCGAATCGACAACAACACCAACTACTACAACTGAATCTACTACAACACCAACTACCACAACTGAATCTACTACAACAGAAAGTACTACAACACCAACTACCACAACTGAATCTACTACAACAGAAAGTACTACAACACCAACTACCACAACTGAATCTACTACAACAGAAAGTACTACAACACCAACTACCACAACTGAATCTACTACAACAGAAAGTACTACAACACCAACTACCACAACTGAATCTACTACAACAGAAAGTACTACAACACCAACTACCACAACTGAATCTACTACAACAGAAAGTATTACAACACCAACTACCACAACTGAATCTACTACAACAGAAAGTACTACAACACCAACTACCACAACTGAATCTACTACAACAGAAAGTACTACAACACCAACTACCACAACTGAATCTACTACAACAGAAAGTACTACAACACCAACTACCACAACTGAATCTACTACAACAGAAAGTACTACAACACCAACTACCACAACTGAATCTACTACAACAGAAAGTACTACAACACCAACTACCACAACTGAATCTACTACAACAGAAAGTACTACAACACCAACTACCACAACTGAATCTACTACAACAGAAAGTACTACAACACCAACTACCACAACTGAATCTACTACAACAGAAAGTACTACAACACCAACTACCACAACTGAATCTACTACAACAGAAAGTACTACAACACCAACTACCACAACTGAATCTACTACAACAGAAAGTACTACAACACCAACTACAACCACTGAATCAACTACAACCGAATCGACAACAACACCAACTACCACAACTGAATCTACTACAACAGAAAGTACTACAACACCAACAACCACAACTGAATCTACTACAACAGAAAGTACTACAACACCAACTACCACAACTGAATCTACTACAACAGAAAGTACTACAACACCAACTACCACAACTGAATCTACTACAACAGAAAGTACTACAACACCAACTACAACCACTGAATCAACTACAACCGAATCGACAACAACACCAACTACCACAACTGAATCTACTACAACACCAACTACCACAACTGAATCTACTACAACAGAAAGTACTACAACACCAACTACCACAACTGAATCTACTACAACAGAAAGTACTACAACACCAACTACCACAACTGAATCTACTACAACAGAAAGTACTACAACACCAACTACCACAACTGAATCTACTACAACAGAAAGTACTACAACACCAACTACAACCACTGAATCAACTACAACCGAATCGACAACAACACCAACTACCACAACTGAATCTACTACAACAGAAAGTACTACAACACCAACTACCACAACTGAATCTACTACAACAGAAAGTACTACAACACCAACTACCACAACTGAATCTACTACAACAGAAAGTACTACAACACCAACTACCACAACTGAATCTACTACAACAGAAAGTACTACAACACCAACTACCACAACTGAATCTACTACAACAGAAAGTACTACAACACCAACTACCACAACTGAATCTACTACAACAGAAAGTACTACAACACCAACTACCACAACTGAATCTACTACAACAGAAAGTACTACAACACCAACTACCACAACTGAATCTACTACAACAGAAAGTACTACAAGACCAACTACCACAACTGAATCTACTACAACAGAAAGTACTACAACACCAACTACCACAACTGAATCTACTACAACAGAAAGTACTACAACACCAACTACCACAACTGAATCTACTACAACAGAAAGTACTACAACACCAACAACCACAACTGAATCTACTACAACAGAAAGTACTACAACACCAACTACCACAACTGAATCTACTACAACAGAAAGTACTACAACACCAACAACCACAACTGAATCTACTACAACAGAAAGTACTACAACACCAACTACCACAACTGAATCTACTACAACAGAAAGTACTACAACACCAACTACCACAACTGAATCTACTACAACAGAAAGTACTACAACACCAACTACCACAACTGAATCTACTACAACAGAAAGTACTACAACACCAACTACCACAACTGAATCTACTACAACAGAAAGTACTACAACACCAACTACCACAACTGAATCTACTACAACAGAAAGTACTACAACACCAACTACCACAACTGAATCTACTACAACAGAAAGTACTACAACACCAACTACCACAACTGAATCTACTACAACAGAAAGTACTACAACACCAACTACCACAACTGAATCTACTACAACAGAAAGTACTACAACACCAACTACCACAACTGAATCTACTACAACAGAAAGTACTACAACACCAACAACCACAACTGAATCTACTACAACAGAAAGTACTACAACACCAACTACCACAACTGAATCTACTACAACAGAAAGTACTACAACACCAACTACAACCACTGAATCAACTACAACCGAATCGACAACAACACCAACTACCACAACTGAATCTACTACAACAGAAAGTACTACAACACCAACTACCACAACTGAATCTACTACAACAGAAAGTACTACAACACCAACTACCACAACTGAATCTACTACAACAGAAAGTACTACAACACCAACTACCACAACTGAATCTACTACAACAGAAAGTACTACAACACCAACTACCACAACTGAATCTACTACAACAGAAAGTACTACAACACCAACTACCACAACTGAATCTACTACAACAGAAAGTACTACAACACCAACTACCACAACTGAATCTACTACAACAGAAAGTACTACAACACCAACTACCACAACTGAATCTACTACAACAGAAAGTACTACAAGACCAACTACCACAACTGAATCTACTACAACAGAAAGTACTACAACACCAACTACCACAACTGAATCTACTACAACAGAAAGTACTACAACACCAACTACCACAACTGAATCTACTACAACAGAAAGTACTACAACACCAACAACCACAACTGAATCTACTACAACAGAAAGTACTACAACACCAACTACCACAACTGAATCTACTACAACAGAAAGTACTACAACACCAACAACCACAACTGAATCTACTACAACAGAAAGTACTACAACACCAACTACCACAACTGAATCTACTACAACAGAAAGTACTACAACACCAACTACCACAACTGAATCTACTACAACAGAAAGTACTACAACACCAACTACCACAACTGAATCTACTACAACAGAAAGTACTACAACACCAACTACCACAACTGAATCTACTACAACAGAAAGTACTACAACACCAACTACCACAACTGAATCTACTACAACAGAAAGTACTACAACACCAACTACCACAACTGAATCTACTACAACAGAAAGTACTACAACACCAACTACCACAACTGAATCTACTACAACAGAAAGTACTACAACACCAACTACCACAACTGAATCTACTACAACAGAAAGTACTACAACACCAACTACCACAACTGAATCTACTACAACAGAAAGTACTACAACACCAACTACCACAACTGAATCTACTACAACAGAAAGTACTACAAGACCAACTACCACAACTGAATCTACTACAACAGAAAGTACTACAACACCAACTACCACAACTGAATCTACTACAACAGAAAGTACTACAACACCAACTACCACAACTGAATCTACTACAACAGAAAGTACTACAACACCAACAACCACAACTGAATCTACTACAACAGAAAGTACTACAACACCAACTACCACAACTGAATCTACTACAACAGAAAGTACTACAACACCAACAACCACAACTGAATCTACTACAACAGAAAGTACTACAACACCAACTACCACAACTGAATCTACTACAACAGAAAGTACTACAACACCAACTACCACAACTGAATCTACTACAACAGAAAGTACTACAACACCAACTACCACAACTGAATCTACTACAACAGAAAGTACTACAACACCAACTACCACAACTGAATCTACTACAACAGAAAGTACTACAACACCAACTACCACAACTGAATCTACTACAACAGAAAGTACTACAACACCAACTACCACAACTGAATCTACTACAACAGAAAGTACTACAACACCAACTACCACAACTGAATCTACTACAACAGAAAGTACTACAACACCAACTACCACAACTGAATCTACTACAACAGAAAGTACTACAACACCAACTACCACAACTGAATCTACTACAACAGAAAGTACTACAACACCAACAACCACAACTGAATCTACTACAACAGAAAGTACTACAACACCAACTACCACAACTGAATCTACTACAACAGAAAGTACTACAACACCAACTACAACCACTGAATCAACTACAACCGAATCGACAACAACACCAACTACCACAACTGAATCTACTACAACACCAACTACCACAACTGAATCTACTACAACAGAAAGTACTACAACACCAACTACCACAACTGAATCTACTACAACAGAAAGTACTACAACACCAACTACCACAACTGAATCTACTACAACAGAAAGTACTACAACACCAACTACAACCACTGAATCAACTACAACCGAATCGACAACAACACCAACTACCACAACTGAATCTACTACAACAGAAAGTACTACAACACCAACTACCACAACTGAATCTACTACAACAGAAAGTACTACAACACCAACTACCACAACTGAATCTACTACAACAGAAAGTACTACAACACCAACAACCACAACTGAATCTACTACAACAGAAAGTACTACAACACCAACTACCACAACTGAATCTACTACAACAGAAAGTACTACAACACCAACTACCACAACTGAATCTACTACAACAGAAAGTACTACAACACCAACTACCACAACTGAATCTACTACAACAGAAAGTACTACAACACCAACTACAACCACTGAATCAACTACAACCGAATCGACAACAACACCAACTACCACAACTGAATCTACTACAACACCAACTACCACAACTGAATCTACTACAACAGAAAGTACTACAACACCAACTACCACAACTGAATCTACTACAACAGAAAGTACTACAACACCAACTACCACAACTGAATCTACTACAACAGAAAGTACTACAACACCAACTACAACCACTGAATCAACTACAACCGAATCGACAACAACACCAACTACCACAACTGAATCTACTACAACAGAAAGTACTACAACACCAACTACCACAACTGAATCTACTACAACAGAAAGTACTACAACACCAACTACCACAACTGAATCTACTACAACAGAAAGTACTACAACACCAACTACCACAACTGAATCTACTACAACAGAAAGTACTACAACACCAACTACCACAACTGAATCTACTACAACAGAAAGTACTACAACACCAACTACCACAACTGAATCTACTACAACAGAAAGTACTACAACACCAACTACCACAACTGAATCTACTACAACAGAAAGTACTACAAGACCAACTACCACAACTGAATCTACTACAACAGAAAGTACTACAACACCAACTACCACAACTGAATCTACTACAACAGAAAGTACTACAACACCAACTACCACAACTGAATCTACTACAACAGAAAGTACTACAACACCAACAACCACAACTGAATCTACTACAACAGAAAGTACTACAACACCAACTACCACAACTGAATCTACTACAACAGAAAGTACTACAACACCAACAACCACAACTGAATCTACTACAACAGAAAGTACTACAACACCAACTACCACAACTGAATCTACTACAACAGAAAGTACTACAACACCAACTACCACAACTGAATCTACTACAACAGAAAGTACTACAACACCAACAACCACAACTGAATCTACTACAACAGAAAGTACTACAACACCAACTACCACAACTGAATCTACTACAACACCAACTACCACAACTGAATCTACTACAACAGAAAGTACTACAACACCAACTACCACAACTGAATCTACTACAACAGAAAGTACTACAACACCAACTACCACAACTGAATCTACTACAACAGAAAGTACTACAACACCAACTACCACAACTGAATCTACTACAACAGTAAGTACTACAACACCAACTACCACAACTGAATCTACTACAACAGAAAGTACTACAACACCAACTACCACAACTGAATCTACTACAACAGAAAGTACTACAACACCAACTACAACCACTGAATCAACTACAACCGAATCGACAACAACACCAACTACCACAACTGAATCTACTACAACAGAAAGTACTACAACACCAACTACCACAACTGAATCTACTACAACAGAAAGTACTACAACACCAACTACCACAACTGAATCTACTACAACAGAAAGTACTACAACACCAACTACCACAACTGAATCTACTACAACAGAAAGTACTACAACACCAACTACCACAACTGAATCTACAACAACAGAAAGTACTACAACACCAACTACCACAACTGAATCTACTACAACAGAAAGTACTACAACACCAACTACAACAACTGAATCTACTACAACAGAAAGTACTACAACACCAACTACAACCACTGAATCAACTACAACCGAATCGACAACAACACCAACTACCACAACTGAATCTACTACAACAGAAAGTACTACAACACCAACTACAACAACTGAATCTACTACAACAGAAAGTACTACAACACCAACTACCACAACTGAATCTACTACAACAGAAAGTACTACAACACCAACTACCACAACTGAATCTACTACAACAGAAAGTACTACAACAACAACTACCACAACTGAATCTACTACAACAGAAAGTACTACAACACCAACTACCACAACTGAATCTACTACAACAGAAAGTACTACAACACCAACTACAACCACTGAATCAACTACAACCGAATCGACAACAACACCAACTACCACAACTGAATCTACTACAACACCAACTACCACAACTGAATCTACTACAACAGAAAGTACTACAACACCAACTACCACAACTGAATCTACTACAACAGAAAGTACTACAACACCAACTACCACAACTGAATCTACTACAACAGAAAGTACTACAACACCAACTACCACAACTGAATCTACTACAACAGAAAGTACTACAACACCAACTACCACAACTGAATCTACTACAACAGAAAGTACTACAACACCAACTACCACAACTGAATCTACAACAACAGAAAGTACTACAACACCAACTACCACAACTGAATCTACTACAACAGAAAGTACTACAACACCAACTACAACAACTGAATCTACTACAACAGAAAGTACTACAACAACAACTACCACAACTGAATCTACTACAACAGAAAGTACTACAACACCAACTACCACAACTGAATCTACTACAACAGAAAGTACTACAACACCAACTACAACACTGAATCAACTACAACCGAATCGACAACAACACCAACTACCACAACTGAATCTACTACAACACCAACTACCACAACTGAATCTACTACAACAGAAAGTACTACAACACCAACTACCACAACTGAATCTACTACAACAGAAAGTACTACAACACCAACTACCACAACTGAATCTACTACAACAGAAAGTACTACAACACCAACTACAACAACTGAATCTACTACAACAGAAAGTACTACAACACCAACTACCACAACTGAATCTACTACAACAGAAAGTACTACAACACCAACTACCACAACTGAATCTACTACAACAGAAAGTACTACAACACCAACTACAACCACTGAATCAACTACAACCGAATCGACAACAACACCAACTACCACAACTGAATCTACTACAACACCAACTACCACAACTGAATCTACTACAACAGAAAGTACTACAACACCAACTACCACAACTGAATCTACTACAACAGAAAGTACTACAACACCAACTACCACAACTGAATCTACTACAACAGAAAGTACTACAACACCAACTACCACAACTGAATCTACTACAACAGAAAGTACTACAACACCAACAACCACAACTGAATCTACTACAACAGAAAGTACTACAACACCAACTACCACAACTGAATCTACTACAACAGAAAGTACTACAACACCAACTACCACAACTGAATCTACTACAACAGAAAGTACTACAACACCAACTACCACAACTGATTCTACTACAACAGAAAGTACTACAACACCAACTACAACCACTGAATCAACTACAACCGAATCGACAACAACACCAACTACCACAACTGAATCTACTACAACACCAACTACCACAACTGAATCTACTACAACAGAAAGTACTACAACACCAACTACCACAACTGAATCTACTACAACAGAAAGTACTACAACACCAACTACCACAACTGAATCTACTACAACAGAAAGTACTACAACACCAACTACAACCACTGAATCAACTACAACCGAATCGACAACA
>OZ022247.1:20632157-20674657 GCA_963978895.1 Erpobdella octoculata | reverse complement strand
TCTCTCTCTCTCTCTCTCCTCTCTCTCTCTCTCTCCCTCTCTCTCTTTCTCTCTCTCTCTCTCTCTCTCTCTCTCTCTCTCTCTTTCTCTCTCTCTCTCTCTCTCTCTTTCTTTCTCTCTCTCTCTCTCTCTCTCTCTCTCTCTCTCTCTCTCTCTCTCTCTCTCTCTCTCTCTCTCTCTCTCTCTCTCTCTCTCTCTCTCTCTCTCTCTCTCCTCTCTCTCGTTCTACTTGTTAATTACCAACACTCGCGTTTTAATTGACTACCAAGTGACATTTGTTAGTCAGTCTTGGAGACCCTAGGATGAGGCTTATTGGAAACAGACAACGGAACTCAAAAGTCGTCTACTTATTGTTATACAACAAACATGCTTGCAACGAATCCTCTGTCGTGTGAACAGTACCTCAGTGGTTACAAGGGACGCCAGTATCTTACTTCACTTTCTCAGGCATTCAAAACTGAATATTGTTTAATTTTGAATAAAAACAAATTTGAGAAGCGAAACTAATATGGGGAGCACGAGCGGGTATACGGATACGACAAGCTGGTCTAACAAACACCAATTTGCACAGCAATGCCAGATATAGCTGCAGAAGTGAATCACCAGTTTATAAAAATGAACGTTTCTTTGTTTAACCTTTGTTTCGAAAAATTAAATCGTAATATCTCCCGGAAACTTAGGTAGCCTACAGCACAGCAAAGCAAGATAGTGTAGAGCTGTCGCTTAAAATATTTTTTTACGTGGATGTAATTTGTTTGTACGAGTAAAAAACACAAAAGTAAAAATGAAAGATTAAAGGTTATACAATTTTCAAACTGGCGTTAGATGTTTTTTTTTTTTAATATGTTTGATATGTATTCTAAGAATAATAAATAAAGAAGTGTTTGACTCTTAAATTTATCATTTTATTTCTTGCACCCACGCAAACACTTATTCAGAGTCTCATTTTATACATTTTGTAACTCATGCATGAAAAAATTTCAAGATGTTATGTTGTCACTCGTAGAGCACTTCATCCAAAGCTCGGTATAACTGATTTTTTACACGCCCACAGACATTAATATTTACAGTTTATTTCTAATAGTAAGCAGGGACTACTAACCAATTTTGACTAAAGGTTCTGCCCAATGTCGTGGCGTGGGTTTCAGTCGTCCGGCCCGTCCAGTTGGGAATTATGGGAATGTGGGAACTGCCGAAAAGGGGGGAGGAGTAAATTTTTTTTAAGTTGATGACCGGGAGAAGAATTTTTCTTGAATTTCTACTGCCTCTATATTAAAGATTTAATTAACTAAGTTTTAAGTCAAAACAAATGATAGCGGCTTAAACAACATGAAGTTCCCAGTCATATATCATACTAGCAGTGCCCGTAGCGGCTTCGCTCGCATGAAATTAGAGAGTTTGAACAGTGCATCCATAGTAGAGATCAATTGTTTAGGTCTCGGCTAGGCCCGTCGACAACTTAGCCCAGCCCGTTTTAAAAACCCGAACTCCTGGCCCGGCACAGCCCGTCTGAATTAGGCCCGGCCCCTTTTTACATGCGTAGAAGTTCTATATACTTGATGAAAAACTTCGGCCCGTCCCACCTTGACTTCAGGTTTAGCCCGGCCCAAATAAAACCCTAAAATCACTAAAACATCTAAATAATTGGTGAAAAATCTCGGCCCGTCCCACCTTGATTTAAGGTTTGGCCTGGCCCGTGTGAAGACTGGACTTAGCTACTTTTAACCGGCAAAACTTCAAAATACTAATTTTTACATTTGTAGCACATACAGTTTTTGAGTAGCAGTTATTTTGAAATCAAATAACCCTTATTTCCACCCCACATTTGAGGTCCTGGAAACCAAATTTTTAAAAAATTTTGAAACACTTATATCATTATTTTTTGAGTATATACTAAATACTAATTTTGACATCTGTAGCATTCACAGTTTTTGAGTAGCAGTTACTTTAAAAACCAAAGAAACCTTTTTTCCACCCCACATTTGAGGTCCTGAAAACCAAAATTTCAAAAATGGTGAAACACGTATATCATTATTTTTAGAGTAGAAACTAAATACTAATTTTTACTTTTGTAGCATTCACAGTTTTTGAGTAGCAGCAACTTTAAAAACCAAGTAATCCTATTGTCCACCCCACATTTAAGGTCCTATAACCAAATTTGTAAAAAAATGGTGAAACACGTATATCTTTATTTTTAGAATAGAAACTAAATACTAATTTTTACATCTGTGGTATTTACAGTTTTTGAGTAGCAGTTACTTTAAAAAACAAATAACCCTATTTTCCACCCCACATTTGAAGTCCTGGAAACCAAATTTTCAAAAAATGATAAAACACGTATTTCATTATTTTTGGAGTAGAAACTAAATACTAATTTTTACTCCTGTAGCATTCACAGTTTTTGAGTAGCAGCTACTTTAAAAACCAAATAACCCAATTTTCCAACCCACATTTGAGGTCCGGGAAACCAAATTTGTGAAAAATGGTGAAACACGTATATCTTTATTTTTAGAAAAGAAACTAAATAATAATTTTTACATCTGTGGTATTTACTGTTTTTGAGTAGCTGTTACTATAAAAGACAAATAGCCCTATTTTCCACCCAACATTTGAAGTCCTGGAAACCAAATTTTCAAAAAATGCTAAAACACGTATTTCATTATTTTTGGAGTAGAAACTAAATACTAATTTTTACTCCTGTAGCATTAACAGTTTTTGAGTAGAAGCTACTTTAAAAACCAAATAACCCAATTTTCCAACCCACATTTGAGGTCCGGGAAACCGAATTTTCAAAAAATGGTGAAACATGTATCTTTTTATTTTTCAAAAAGAATCTATATACCAAATTTCAGAAAAAATTTTTAGAAAAAATGTTTAGAAAAAAGTTTGTTTTCCAGTTTTTTCCCCTCAGGAGCAAAATTTTCAAAAATCCTTTCTTAGCGGATGTTTACGCTATAAAAGTAATATAAGTTCTAAATTTCACGTTCCTAGGATGAGGCGTTTGAGCTCGGCGTTGATTATCAGTCAGTCATCTGTCAGTCAGGACATGTTCTTTTATATATATAGATTGTTAAGTTTCTCAGTAAAAAACATTTGAATTTTTTAGCTGCATTATGCAACTCTCAGAACACATCTTCATCTTGCTGCTCCTCCTGAGAACAGCTTCGTGTTTGACACAACAATTCTCCGTGCACGAAGGCATGCCTCCGGGTTCGGTGATCGGCTTCATTAACGACCAATCCATGCCAACTACAGAAAAGACAAAATATTACTTCAAGCCGAACGACAATCTTTTCAGATTTGATGACAATCGACCTTCGCTTATTGTTACAAATGTTGAACTTGACAGGGAAGAGTTGTGCCCTTACCAGGTAGTAAAATTTACTTTGACGTGAAGTCAACAGGACTATAATTTAAACTTATTTGGAATTATAACGTTATGTGTTAAAGGGGCGGATCCAGAATTTTTTAAGGGGGAGCGCATCCATGGGTCCGCCCATAGGGGCGAGAAAATTCTCCCTCCTAAAAAATTGATGACATTTTTATACCATTGTTTACAAATTTATTTGTGTTTAATGGATTTGCCCCCTCATACAAAAATTTTAAATGTAACTACCTAATAATGGTAAAAATGTGTGTGCTATAAATGGAAATCCTTCAATGTTTTCATGCATGAAACGAGCGTATACATTGATGGAGAGCTTAACTCTTTACTAAATTTACTTTTATTTAAAATTGATTTTATTTTATTACTAAATATTATGTACAAAATTTAAATTTGTTCAATGTAAAATATTTTTACCTATTCCACAATGGGGGGGGGGCTCGCCCCCCTGGATCCGCCCCTGATGTGTTACACTTGCGTGTAATCCTATATATAAAGTAAAAGTAAAAGTTAACACTTTGGACTTCCTCATTCCTCGTAAGCCGAATTGCATGTTTGACCGCACGAAATCTAACTATCACAATTTTTCGCCACTATTATTAAATATCTTTTTTTGTTTGATTGATTAACGTCTGTATCTGTTTGAGACGATTTAGGCGGGATGTTTGTTTGAGTGTTCTGTGATGTGTTTATGTGAGTTGTGTGTGAAGTGTGCTAGTTGAATCTCCTCTGATTAAATATCATTGTAAGACTATGTAAATAAATCAAAACTGAATGTTCAGTTAAAACATTCTGCTAAAAACTTCGCCAGGAAACCTGCTCGAAAACGTACGAAATCTTCAGGAACTCGAGCGACAACAAACTCAAGATTGTTCCACTCACGAGAATCACCATCGACATCATCGACGTAAACGATCACTCGCCTCAATTTCCAGCTTCTACGAGGAGTCCACACGTCGTCGAAATCGTCGAATCAGCTTTGAGAGGAAAACAAGTAAGACTTCCATCAGCCCATGACATGGATGCTGGACTAAACGGAAACATCAGTTATTCTTTCTCGTCAAAATCTTCGCCGGCTGGAATAAGATTGTTTTCTCTTAAAAAAATTGAAATGCACGGATCGACTAACTACCTCATGTTGGAGCTTGTCGGAGAGTTGGACAGAGAAAAAGAAAAGGTGATGGTTTAAATTGTTTGTAATACAATTTAAATTTATTGTTACATTATAATTAAACAATAGTCTATATTATAAAACATGGGAGTTCGAATGATCGGTTTCATTCCGGTTTGAAAATAAATCTAATAACAGGGGCGGATACAGTGGGGGTCTTGGGTGCCCGGACCCCCCACTTCGTTGCAAAAACCATATAATTTAATGAAATGGAATAAAATGAAATATGGTAATTTATAGAGCTCCCTTACAGCTTTTACATGCCCCACGGAGAAAAGCGATTTTACCAGTACCCGCTAAGTTTTCCGATAACATGGGCTACTAAGCAACTAGTGTGAGTCGAACCGTGAAGCTCTTACATTCAACGCTAACACTCAACCAACTCAGCTAACCTGTGTTTAAACAGATTTCTATGAGGGGCCTGATCATGCTTTTATTATTGTGTATCCTGTTTTTCACAAAAAAAGAGGGATAGGAAATTTAATTAACTTGACTACTCTTTAGAAATGGTAAAAAAATTCGGTTTTTAAATTATAAGTCTTTATTAAAAATATATGTCAAAACCTATAAATCTAGCACTAAATTGGAAAAGTGTTTCCTACTCAATCCGTTTTGTTCCCCCTTTTTTACTAATCCTGTATCCGCCC
This sequence comes from Erpobdella octoculata, assembly GCA_963978895.1. NCBI lineage: Eukaryota > Metazoa > Annelida > Clitellata > Hirudinida > Erpobdellidae > Erpobdella > Erpobdella octoculata. The sequence goes on along the minus strand of OZ022247.1, from coordinate 20,669,454 downwards.
CTGCTAATAATTTAATCATATTTTCCGTAAACCGTTCGAAGCGAAAAAATACCATTTTTTGCTAGCAAATATTTATCTCCAAAAAAACTTGTTTTAAATACCAGGAGTACCACTTCACAATCATCGCAGCAGATAACGGTACCCCTAGTGAATCGACAAATCTTGATTTGGTTGTGAAGGTAAAGGACGTTAACGACAACACTCCTAAGTTTGATAGGGAGTCCTACGAGATGGAGGTGGAAGAGAATGCCCCTGTGGGCCAAGAGGTCTTGATGCTGAGGGCCACTGATAGCGATGAAGGCAAAAATGCTCAGCTCACCTTTGCTTGGACCGAAGAAACGAAAAGATAGTAAGTTATGTCTTGAAAGTGTGTATTTTTCAATCTATTAAAAACAAGATGATTTATTATTATGATCTGAAAACATTTTAATTTTTTCGAGAAAGTTTAAATTTTGTGTATTATTTACACAGTTTAAACGCAAATGACACCTAGCCACAAAAAATTCATTCATAAATAAAAATTGTTTTTTTACAGTTTCGGTAATTATTTCACTCTTGACACTCAAAACGGCTCAATAAGAGTAGCATCTACATTAGACCACGAAACACAGAAAACGCTTACACTTACTGCAGTCGTGTCAGACATGGGTGACAACCCATTTTCTTCTTACGCCACAATTGTCATACATGTCAAAGACGTCAACGAACGTGCCCCGTCAATCGTTTTCATGTCACAAAACGGAGAAATTGCTGATCACTTTGAGGTGAATTGTAAATTTAATTAGTAGGTAAATTAAAATTTAAAATTTGAACTCAACAATTGCGTGTGTACATCACATTTCGTAAACGTAGAATCTATTGACAGTGCGCTCAATTTCACTAGCTCAAATGGCTGAACGGATTAAGAGAGATTTGTAACCTGACTGCACTTTGTATTTTCAAAAAATTTAATTTTTAAATTAGTGTTATGAGCTTGCAAATTAGTGCGTGGGAAAATTCTGCTGAAGAAGTAAATATCAACTTTAATTTTTTTGCGTCGCACTGTCAATAGCCATTTGTGTTAATGACATAACTCGCACTGTCAATAGCACCAACCGTTTTTGGAACCATTTTTACAATATTTCTACAACCCTTTTCCCTAAATGTTTAAAGTCTGTAAAGAAAGTCATTGAAAGCCCCTTTTCTGTACTTTATATTTTGATTTCATTTTAATGCATGATCGTTTTAAACGAAAACAATTAATTGAATGTAAAAATGCGATCTTCTTACGAAAACTTCAAGGTTGACGAAAATCTTCCAAAAGGAACTTTAGTAGGCCACGTCGTTGTGACTGACGATGACGAGAAGCACGAAAACCAGAAATTGACGTGCAGCTTACATTCCTCAAATTTCTTCCTCTTGTCTCCTTCCAGGACCAACCATCTCGGTTCTTCCACAACTTTCGAATTGATGACCGGTTCCGTATTCGATAGGGAAAATACCGCCGAGTACTCGGTTACAGTCACGTGTCAGGACTCCGGTGTTCCACCGCTTCATAGTTCGGAGGTCGTAAAAGTTTACATTCTTGATCGCAACGACAATATGCCGGTTTTTGAGAGAAACGTTTTCCGAGTTGAGGTGGAAGAGAATACATCTCCAGGAACAACTATCGTCCAGATTAAGGTACACTTAATTCATTCGATTTATTTCTAATTTAAATTCTCAAAAAAACAAAAGTATCTATAATAAATGCTTGAAACAACGAACGACCTGAAACAGGCGAAAGATGCCGACGATGGAAGAAATTCAGAGCTGACCTACCAACTGCAACCCGAACAACCGAACTGGAGAAACATGCTGTCGATCGACCAACATGGAAACGTCGTGCTGATGGTGTCGTTGGACTGCGAAGTGACGTCGCAAATGCTTTTCAAAGTTCGCGCCACCGACGGAGGAGTGCAGAGCAGAACTGGAGAAACGAGACTCGAAGTCACAGTAAAAGACCGAGACGAACATCAGCCTAAGTTCGAGAAGGCCTTTTACGAATTTACAGTGCATTCGATCTTGAGAGAACATTCTTTTATAGGACAGGTGAAGGCGACCGACAGAGATTGTTCTACTCGTTTCGGCTCCGTTGTGTACAAGTTGATGGATTCCGGAGACGTGAACCACGTCTACGTCGATAAACAATCAGGAGAAATTCGTTCCAGAAGTGTTTTTGACAAGAATTTAAATTTCACTTTTCAAGTTCTTCCGGGCAATCCATCGGAAAGATGGTTCCCCGAATCCATTGTAAATGTTTCAGTTCAAATTATTTTGCCAGAGGTGACGAAACCACTGCAACTCTTACAACTTCAGTTTGAATTCCCCAAAGACGAAAACCAGTCCGTTCCACTGCTTATCGGCAGTGACAACGGAACTCTTGTCTGTCAAATCAAACTGACCAATCAGTCACTGGAAAGAGCCCAAAAACTCTTTCCTCGTTCCGAACCGCAGAGCATTTTAAGGTTCAAAATTTCATCTGGAAACGAAGAAAACTTGTTAACCATAGATGAAACGACAGGCTGGATAAAAACCAACAAAGCTTACAAGCACGTCGGAAACTTCCGCATAAACGTCACGGCTTACAACGTTTTCAATCCCAATGAAAACGTAACCTCGGTACTGAACATCCCAGTCAACAAGCCTGAAGCGGTCTCTTTTGATCCGTCGACGACTGGTCCAATCAGCATATTCGAGCACAGCGTTCTCATCGCAATTCTTCTCGCTTGCTCGGCCTTTCTCATCATATTCTGCGTCACCGTATTCGTCATCAGGTGTCATTTCTACAAACGCAAGCGACGTCCGCGCCGCTACAACTGTCGTCTGGAAACAGTCAAAGCAGCTTCGAACAGCAGTTTGACCAGGGGCAGCTACATGACCCCTGAACTCAACGGGGTTTCCACACTGAAGAGTGCCAACGAGCAGAACATTGAGAACATGAACTCTCTTCAAAGATTCAACAACAAGTTCGTTTCGTTCAGTGTCGACGATGACGTGTCTTGTCACATGACCGACTCCAAGAGCTCGTGTCCGGTAAGCAAATGTATTAATCATTAATCATTTATTATTATTATTTACATAAAGTAACTCAGGCTATGGCGCAAATTACATTACCGTTTCCCAAACAGCAGCAAATAATTTTTTTAATTCAATCTGAAAACTGCAGCAAAGTTGCACTAGTAACAGATATTATATGTAGCTTACAGGGTCATCCGGTCGGGTTTTTTAGTTTTTACAAATTAAAAAAAACTAATAGATATTTTTAAAATTTCTGGATAGCAGATATACACTATACAAAATTCAAATTTCATCCTGACTCCTTCATTGGTTCTGGAATTCATAAAGGAAAAACTTTTGCGCTTTATTTATTAGATTAGAGCGCTATTTAAATTTCAAATGTTTTGTAAATTAAAGTAAATTTCAATTTTCTTTAAAATATTACACTTAAAAAATTATTTCAAGTTTATTGCTCATTCACATTAAAAGAGTTTTTTTAGTGAAACGTTGAACGCTTGAAAGATGTTTTTAAGACAGTTATAAAATTTTATAGCGACATCGTATTCTAAAAATATACCCCGGCGAATAGTAAACAAAAGATGTTTGTAGTTACTATGACAGTTTTTGTCGTCCTTATTAATATGCTTCTTTAATTTATTTTTAAGAATGTTTGTTTTTTAATATTTTTAAATTAAACTACAATTTTTTTAAGTGGGCGAATTTTATAATGATCTTCCGAAATTCAAAATGTACCGGACGTCCCATGGACAAATGGACATCCGGACAAGTGAAAGTTTATAGAAGCATGTAAAATACTTTTACTCGAACCGACTTTTGTAAAAACCTAATCGAGATCGGATTTCATTTGTGGGTTCACCCGCCCGACCCGACCACGTCCAACTAATAAATAGGGTCCCTTTAAGAGTTTAAGGTTTTTTTGTCTTAGCAGAACTGCAAATAATATTTTGGAAATTCAAGTCTGACTGATTAACTTATGGTTTAATAAGCTACAACAATAACTCTTTTTAAAGTCCAACAGTTGTCTTGATGTTTTAGTGATCTATATATATATATATATATATATATATATTTAATTTCAACAAAGTTGACCGCTTGAACAAATAGCGTGTTAAAAGTTCTGCCGACAAATCTTTGATCTCTCACCAGCGGCTCCTTAAAATGACCGTATATATAGTTCGCAACGAATAACCGCTTAATACGCTCATGCACAGATTCATTCACACACATACACACATTAGTTTACATACATGCGCAGATTCATTCACACACATACACACACATTAGCTCGTATGCACATCAAAAGAATTTCTTTATCGTCTTTGAAAGCAAAAATTCACTTTAATTAAAGTTCAATAAGAACTTAATGACTTTTCGATAAATTTACTTCTTGATCAAAACTACAAAACTTTTACAACAACAAAAAAATAAACAAAACTACCATTTGATCTTTTCAAAATGTTTTCTACAAATATCGCTTGTTTGTTTTTCACTATTTTCGACTTTAAATCACCTTCAACTGGTTTCTCGATTTTTACGTGATTGCTGATAATGATGATGTGGCCAACCGCTACACGTTTGATGTTGAAAGGCGATGTCGTCGACGTTGGTAAACATGAATGGCTCTACGCGCGACAACCCTGGCTAGCCGTTGCTGTGTTTGTTTATGTGATCTTGTAAGCAGTGGAAAAACATGTGAAGTTTTACCAGAGCCGAGGAAGAGGGTAAAAAAACTACTCAAGCAGCTTTATGTTGGCGCCTTCCTCAGACTAGCGCCCGCAATATCAATAAAATAAGAGATTAAAAGTTCAACATTCATTTTATAACCAGACCGTCTAAATTATTTCTGCAATTATTTTTTTTAGTATAATTTCCTTACTCATTATAATTTGAAGAACTGATTAAAAGTTGTAAACTAACGACGAGGGCGGGAAGGAAAAAAATACTACAAGCCAGTTTGTAGTATTTAAAAAAGTGTCTTTGTTATACTTCAAGTTGACTTTTGACCTAACTCTCGTTTTAACTCGAGTCTTTTGTCTCTAAATTACTCAGCCTTGTAGCACGTTAGGAGAAGAGAATTTGCAGATTTTGTTTTAGTATCAACTGAAAACGAAAATAAAAATAGCATTTAATCATTTTTTGTGCTTGCGCATGAAAATAAAATAAATACTTAACCAGTAACTTATTTTTAAAGTTCCGAGAAAACTGTGTCTTACACAAAATGTACGATCCCAATGAATTCGACGAGCTGACGTACCTCAACGAACGTGTCAACGACTTCTACAACCTCCCAGTTTTTTCAACAAGTCTCTACAGCACTCAGAAATCTCTACCGAACGAGAGCCATTTCAAATCTTTCAAGCCCCTTAGAACATCTCCGTTTGACAAACCGCCATCTCCAATCACTCCAGGAACTCGCCAGATCAGTCCCGCTTCCTTCTTCCCGATAACTTGCTCAGGACATTTCAATAACAGCAGCAGCTGCCAGTCTTCTCTACAGAATGATTTCAACTTCATAACCAGTGCAAAGGTTTGACGATTCATGCGTCACCACACCATCACCGCCACCACCACCACCATTGTCATCATCATCACCATTGTCATCAACGGCATTATCATCACCATCAATCAGAAAAATTTACCTGTTTAAGAACTAGTTAAAATATTCTGATGTTTTTTTAAGAATAGCGTCCATTTATGCCATCACGCAAGAACAAAATCACGTAGGCAAAGTATTGCATAGCTGCATTCAAATCGCTAACGCACACGGGTGACTTAAAACCCTCCAAGTCATCGGCAGATGAAAAATCTGCTCTCTCTAAAACATTGTCTGTTTGCTGTATAGCTTCAAAGACAACCTAACAAAAACAGATTTAAAGTTTGAAGTAAGCGTGTGTTTGCAATTTGACGCAGGCAGTAAACGGCCGAGATTCTCACGATAGATCTCTCTCCAGTCTCAGTTCACACCGAAGGCACTCGGAGTCTCAAAGTATGAGAAATTTTAGTTGTTCAAAAAATCGTATTTTAAATTTTGTTTACTTTTAAACATTCTATTTCTGTTTTTTTCTTCTTCAACTTTTCAGTTTGATTGTTTTGGCTTCGCTGTCTCGGAGAGTCTTGAAAAACTGAAGAAATACATTCGAAGTTCGCGCGATTTTGAAAGTTTTTGTTGTTGCTGCTGCTGCCAAGATTTACACCGTTCATCTCTGTCTTTTTTGAGTGAAATGAAAGGTAAAAAGATAGAACAGCACTGTACATTGAACACTTACTTATTAAACATTTCTATTTTTAAATTTTACCAACAGTGGCTTATTGAGAATTTCACTGATTTCAATTTTTTTGTACAAATTTCAGAACTTTTATATTTCAGCAGTGTACACATAATTAAACATCTTATAAATTAAAATGAATTTTATTACGGCTATAAAAAAGTCTGTTCATCTATTTTTTATTAGTAATTAAGGAAGACGTACATCAACTTTGAAACATGTGTGGGTGGGCATTGAGCATGTTCTTAAACGAAGGGACGCTTAATTAATGAAAACGTAAATTTACAAACTAGTTTTTAAATTACGTAGAATTACAATTCATTGAAGTACCTCTGAGACGGTGAAATAAAATAAACACGATTGAAGTATCGCTCTTATCTAATTTTGTTTTTTTTGATTGTGCACGTGAAATCTACTCTTCTAATAACAACTGTGAAAAACTCACTTAAAGTACGTTTTTGAGCTTTTGCTCACAAAATGCACCTCTACATACAGAAAAGAAACTTCTGCACACCAAAAGTTCAGAAGTTTAACTTAACGGCTATAATAAATCAATAAAGCGAAGCTTACTTATTTCTCATGACCAAAAAATGGTAACTTTTGGTGATGCAGAAGAACCGAAGACTGAGTTTGTCAATAAGCCTTCCAAATAGCTTATATACTTATACAATGTTTCAATGTTTCAGTTACCATGCAGACGCCAAACATATGTTGTCATTGTGATTCTGTTAGGATAATACAAAGAGGAGAAGTGGTAGAGAAAGCAAAGTTACCAGCGTTATGTTATTTCAGTTAATTATGGTAATTAAATAAGAATGGAAATAAGAATTTTTTTATTGGTTATGGGAATTAGAAATTTAATTTGGAATGGGATTAAAAAGGTAATGGAAATTTCGTGAATAAAATGTAATTAGAATAAGAAATTGATATTATTTCTTGAAAAAAAAATAAACTTGGAGTGGGAATTAGTAATTATTTTGAATATAAAACACTTAAAAAACTTTTTAATACCTCGTTTCTTTTCTGGAGTATGCTTGTAATTTATGTACCCATGATTATGATATATAACTAAAAGTCCTCTTTTCAACGAATTGAAGATTTTTGTCTTAATTGGTCTTATTATAATATAGGGATGTATAGAGCTGCTGCGTGCTGATAGAGTTTAAAATACAACGTTTGTGAAAACAATGGAAATTCAGTTCAGGCAGTTTATCCATCTGATGGTGCATCTGCATCTCCTTCAGTGTTAACTCCAACTTCATTGAAGAATTTCAAATTTTTAACAACCAAAATTCAGTCTATTCTCTAATAGTCTAATCTAATCGACTTAAAACTTCTGTTCGCATAATTAGCAGTATTAGCGAAAAAATGCCGCACATAATCAGCTAAACAACTCCATGGCTGATATTATAGAAAATAAGCATATTGATGCAATGAATTTTTGGAAGCAGAATCTTTTCGTTAAGGGCCATCCACATATTACGTACGCATTAAACTCGAGATTTTGACCCCATCCCCTCCGCCCTGATGCATCTTGTACATTTTTCGACCTCCCCTCCCTTATGCGTACATACGCACAGCGGATTTTACCCCCCCCCCCCCGCCCTCTCCACAATATAAAATAGCCTGTTTTAACAACAGGTTGGTGTATTGCTTCAGATTTAATATTGAATATGAAGAGCTACAGCTAGACTTATCTCCACATGTTTTCGGAAACTAAATGGACATTTACTGACAGACTTCTTATAGCTATGTCGTGCACAACAAGCCCACAAGTTTGAAAAATTTATTATAGCAATCCAATGCAGCCACGGAGATACAGCAGATTTATCATCTTAAATAGCATTATTACTAGTTCGCTGGAGGACGCTATTTTTAGATACGCTAAATTCAAACATTCAGCCGCGCTTTTCTAGACACGCCATCGTTGATATTATTGAGCCTTTGAATTTTTGAAAAAGGCGCGATACACGTCTGTTTGTTAAATTTATTAATATTAGATACTACTCAATCAGAAAAATTATTCAATCATTTAAGCTGAACTAATTTCACTAATTTTCATGTAGCCTATTTTTTACTCTCTTTATAAAAGTAGCTCGTTACAAAGTAAAGAGTTACGCCAGAAAAGTAGCGAAAGTAAAAGTAAAAGTACACTGCATAAAATGTAACTCGTTCCAAAAAAAGTACTGAAAAATGTAACGAATTATTGTAACGAAGTAATTGAATTTCGTTACAACCCAGCCTTGCTAATATCCCAATGAACCTGATGATTCCATTCTAATGCGATGGGTGAGCTTGTTTTTTTTTCAGCGCAAATTAGCTCAAAGCGTGGCTTGAGATTCGACAAGCAGACACGAATTTCATCTTCCACCATCTGCAGTCGTTCTCTTTTTTTCAATTTAATTTTTGTAAGAGCCGAAAATCCAAGTTCGCAAAGATAAGATGATCCGAACAGTAACAAAGCTTCGATTGCTGTGTTACTCATAGTAATTTTCTTGAAAAGATTAAAAAAAAGCAATGAAAAAAATTTGCTCCATACGCAGATGCTGCATAACGGTAATCATCTGAGGAACTACTTTCCTCTTCGTTCTTCTGAAAAAAGGTATAATTTACTCTTTTGAACATTGACAAAATCGAAACGTTTCTGATTTTTATTCAAATAACTAAAACAAGTTAATTTTTACCGCATTAGTTTGCTGCCTTCTTTTTGATGGTTTTTTTGAGGTCACTCTTCTTGCTTTGCATCTTTTACTTCGATCCATGTGAAATGTTTTCGGGCAAATGAAAAACTCCTTACGACACCCCGGTAAGACAAACTAATTTTTTTGTGCCTGCCATCTTTCCTTTTTTCTTCTTTTTTTGGATTTTGTTTTTTCCAGCAGCTAATCTTACGGCTTTCTGTTCTCCATCTTCTTCTTCTTTATCGTCTCCTTTTTTTCCAATTCTGATTCTTCTTTTCCACGCTCCTCTGCATGCTTTATTTGTCTTCCTCTTCGGTTTTCCTAGTCATTTGCGAAACCCAATAGTTATAATTGCAAAAAAACACCACTCTACAGTGTGTATAAAACATTTAAATAACCTACGTTTCCGTTCATTGTTCACAGGCTGCAGTTTTAACAGATCCTTGAAAATTTAAAATTGTGTAGTTCAAATTAGAAAGTAATATACTTTTTCAGCGTACTCACAAGACTTATTCATGTACAACTTAGTATATAAGCTAGCTCTCAGCTGTTCTCTTCATTTGTATAGACTATAGCAGTAGCGTCAGTAGAGTTGGTGTGGTAGCACCTAGTGCGGTAACGACATACGACCCCCTTACGACATACTAATTGAACCATCAGAAAAGTCAATGACCGGGGAATTCGTGGGGAGGTTAAGCTCTAGGTCACTGAAAATATTCGGATGACGGAAAGGGAATAAAACTTAATAAATATTTCTTTAAAAAAATAGAAAAGCTGACCATATGACGAGGTTCAGACTTAAAATTATCATCATCATCATCATCACAACCACCACCATCATCATCATCATCACCACCACCACAATCACATCTACGAGATGTGGTATAATATATAAAACATTATAACCATCACTGATGGTTATAATGTTTTCATTTGCACCCTGTAGACTCAAATTAAAAGTGTTTAATTTATCAAATAAGTCACTGATGAAAGAAAGCCACCAAGTATCGTCGTTAATAAATTTTAAATTAATCTCAGTCTCGACGAAAGAAATGATTTCAGGTCGCAGAGACAAAAACACGTGCGAGTACTTTGATTTTCGACATCCATCTAATTTCGGTATGATATAAAATACATGTGTGATCCGAATCTATTGCTTTGCAAAGATTAGCGACAATTCTGGAGCGTAGTGAACATGACTTGATGTAATTAACAATTTCAATAACTTCATTTTATAGTCTTAGCTAGTTTTTCTGGTAAGGCTTTTGATATCAAAACTTCATGATGAATCGTGCAGTGCACAATTTTCACACGTGAATTACAACCCAAAACATGCGCCACAAATCTTTTTTTTCGACTTCGCATTGAAGGTGCACCATCAGTGCAAACGCTGATACAGTCGACCCATCGCAGTCCTCTCGATTCAAGATTTTGGTTCGCCAGTGGTCCTTTCATCGAATGCAAAACAAAAAAATCTGGTTTTGGATTTTTCCATCTGTGACAAATCGCAGAAATGCAAGCAATTAAGCTTTTTCACTTATATCTGTACTTTCATCTATTTGTAGCATCAACATCTTGCTAATTTTTTCTGTTGCATTGATGAAATGCTCTTTGAGCTGATCATCGATGTCTCTCGTGACAGATCTTGAATTCCACAAAAAATCGTATCATATGACAATGGAATACGCTTGACTTGTTCGACGCCTTCATGACTGATCATGGACTTGACGACAATCTCTAATGCTGGCCAAATAAAGCTTTCGGCTTTTGCATGCGGTTTCTTCTTTTTGCTAAAAGTCTTGCCATCTTGTAACTTGAAACCTGGGCTTTTTCTGGGATCAAACAAAACAGTTTCATCTTTTTCGATTGCTTTTGTATATTTGATCAAAGCTTTTCAAAGTGTTCTCTTGGCCTGTCTTTATGTTCTGGGTGGTGTTTAGTCAGAGAACGCCAGAGCTTACTTGGTACCTTCGCTTTGTTTGAAAGCGTTGTTGAACAAATCAGACAATATAGAAGCGAACTGTATCTTTCTGGCACAATGATACCAAATCCGATATAATCTTCATTATATTTACGTTTGAACGAACCGGATTGCTTAATTGTCTTTAATTTCTGACCATTATTGTTCATACCTTCACCTTCACTTTCATCCTCATTTTTTTAAAATTTGTACAAATATTTATCTATTTTATCTTTTAAGGCTAAAATTCAATTTAATTAAATAAACTTAATAACGAATGAAGCATTTCTGCGTTAATTGTATTCCTGCGCAAGTAGACACCGTTGCTTTTAATTTAAATTGTCAGAGCCAATGACGTTTAAGGCTAACGGCTGCTAACCGATTTACTGCAAAACGCTTAATTTGGCAGTTGTTCCTTACGCGTGCAAAGCCTGCAGACGCCGCATTATGCATAACGTTTATTGATTTTAAATCCCTGGTTAAAGCACTAAAACATTCATCTATTCGAGGCCATCATCTCAAACTACGCTCCCAATTAAGCCTATCGGACTTGTATAAATTCTTTTTTACTAACCGCGTTGTAAAAGTCTGGAACTCACTGCCTATAGATATTGTTTCGTCCACAACTTATAGCCGATTTTTTCGTTTAATATCTGTCCATGACCTATCGTTTTTTCTATTATATAAATGACTATTAAAATGCAGAATTTATAGCCGATGTCTCATTTCTCATCATTAACCAATTCCTTGTCACCATTTATGTTCCTGAAATGTTTATTTGATGTAGCTCACATTTTCTGTTGTTCAGCAGTGTATTTACTGTTTTGTTGTGCCAATTTTATGTTTTCTCGCCGACCCCTTTATGTATTATCTGTTTGTCTGTGCGCTTCGTTACCGATCGGGAAAGTGGCTAATATCCTCCGTTCGAGATCAATAAATAAATAAATAAATAAATAAATGTAAAGAATTCAACATATATGGACCAACATAAGAAAAGGAACATTTGGCAAAAATATGATTTAATGAGGCTACGAAATAATGATTGTGAGAAGATGTTAAATGACTTCTGTGAGATCGTTAAATTAAGGATTTAAAATAACTTAAAATATTTTATGGAAAGGTAATGGGAGTGATCTAAGAGAACGAGTGATACGTATATAAAACAGGAGAACGTCTTACAAGTCGAGCAGCAAAGTTAAAAACTTTATTCAAAGGTTGTAAAGTATTTTCAGTTAAGCCATATTGTATAAAAAATTACAATAATCTATTCAAGATAAAATAAGAGCAGAAACCAGCAAAAGCAATGAAAGGTCATCTAAATATGTTAATAATCGTCGGATTCGTCAAAATGGAAATAACGAGATTTAGTTTACAGATGGAATTTGACTAGTCAAAGTTAGCTTTGAGTCAAAAACACATCCTAAACTGCGAATGAGATTTGAAGGTTCAATCAAATTAGAAGAAAATTTACAAAAATTTTTAGCTAATTCACCAACTCTATCAAAATATATTAGGTAATTCAAATTTTGATGGATTCAGTTCTGAATGAATGGCATCCTTCTGTCTCTAGAGACAATGGAGTTTGCACCTGTGTCAACACTGTGACACTGCAGCGTCGACTGTGGCTGAATAACCCGATACGGGAGCCGCAGCTTCTTTTACATTTTCCGCAGGCAGGCCCGTCGGGACGGGGGGGTGTGGGGGGGGGGGGTGGAGCACCCCCCCACTATTTGACACGCCGTCGGTAAAAATATTTTGTCTGTATACAATTTATATTGTCAGTTAAGAATATAGGTATTGTCGGCACAACTTATATTCAGTTAAAAATATATTGTCGGTAAAATTTATATTATCAGTTAAAAATATATTGTCGGTAAAATTTATATTATCAGTTAAAAATATAATGTCAGTAAAGATATAATGTCGGTCGGCTACGCTGTAGGATGGTAGCGCACACCAGCACACACACACATGGGCATTAATGAGCAAGTGCTAGCCAAGCAGCACAATGGATATCCTGATATATATTAAGAAGTCCACGGCTAGACTGTGAAACGAAAGCGCAAACCAGCACACGAGCTCATTGGGAAATTCTGATAGAGCTAGGTTTCGGAGAGATAGCAGGCCTAGCGAAAAAACCCGAAGCTAAGTAATGCACAGCGGTGGATCCGGGAATTTCGTAATGAGGGGCCCGAAAATATTTTTTCAGTTTTTTTTTAAATTTATATTTCTGTCGTTTTGCAGTTCGTTGTAAGTCATCTTGATTTTTTTATTCAGTAAAACCAAACATAAGAAATTTAACTTTTTATTTACTCTTTCTTTTCTTCCTCTTTTTTTCTTTTTCTTTCTCTCTCACTTTTATTTCTCTCGTTTTCTTTCTGTATTTTTTTCATTCTGTAGCAATGTCAACCCAGGACACCTCTTTTTTCTATGGCCCAGAAAAATAGTACAGAAAAAACCATTTTCAATTTATTCTCTGACCATCTCATGAACCGGCTAAAGGTACGGTTTCAAGGCGGACAAATTCCCAAAATAAGTGCAACCTGCTCATGTTATCTTTGTAGCCAAGAAAAAATCTCGCTGTCAAAAATCATAAAAGTAGTCGAGTTTTTCGAGTTTGTCTTGAACCGTTCCAGTTTAGAGTTTAACAAATGACAGAGTCTCGTATAATCACTCCCACAAAAACGTTTACCAATGAAAATAAAAAGTCATTCGTTTCGAAATAAATAATATTTCGCCTTCTGTAATAAATGATAACTTTTTTCTGCCTGATTGAAACGATTCTAGTATACTTAATACTACAGCTAAAAAATTATTCTCAGCTTTGAAGTATCTGATGAACTCCGCAGCACAATGAACAAAACGGTGTCTTGTGTTGACATTGCTACAGAGAAAAAAATACAGAAAAAATGAGATAAAAAAGAGGGAAAAATGAGTTATTATAAAATTTAACTTCAAACCGTTTAGTTTTGTCTCACCGAATAAAGGAAATTATAAATGATTTAAAACGGGTTGTATAACGACAGTGTTCAAAATTAAAAAAAAAATACAAATTTTCAGACCTTCTCCTTTATAAAATTTCTGGATCCGCCACTACCAAAATTAGATGTTTTTTTAATAACGAATATATAAAACCAGTAATTTAATTTTTAGAAATTACTAAAAAATTTGTCGGTAAAATGGGATGGTTACACCCCCCCAGGACCAGCATGTTAGCTACGGCCCTGTCCGCAGGGGTACTCAGCGGCAGGGACTACGAATGAAACGGCGGCAGCCCTTGCCCTCTGCTGCTCGCGAACCTTCCTCTCTTCACGCCGGATCCCATGTCGAACTTCTCTCTCCTCATTGGCTTGTTTAACGCCGGTTTTGACAGCTGCACGCCAGCCAGAGCGGTAAGAAGTCGCGACCTCAAGGTTAGCTGGCTGGTGCTGCGTGACCTCAGATTCCTCTAGCAGATATCTTTGTAGCGCAGGAGGGGTCTCCCGGTTGAACGCGTTCCTGTGGCTAGTTTACCATAAAAGATATCCTTTGGGATGCGACCATCATTCATTCTGCAGATGTGTCCTAGCCAGCGCAGACGTCTCTGAGAGAGGATAGAAAACATGCTTAACATCCCAGCCTTGGTGAGAACGTCCGCGTTAGAGACATGGTCCTGCCAGGTAATGCCAAGAAGTCGTCTGAGGTTGCGCAAATGAAAGACGTTCAGTCTCCTATATTGATGGGCGTACAGAGTCCAGGTCTCGCTGCCATACAAAAGAGTGCCTAGCACACATGCCCGTACATCTCCATCCTCGTCCCGATGGTCAGCATGGGATTGTCCCACACACGTTTCGCGAGGCGGGCCATGGCAGTTGCTGCCCTGCCTATCCTCACGTTGAGCTCGGCATCCATAGACAGGTTGCTCGTGATACTGGAGCCGAAGTACGTAAACTTGTCCACCACGTTCAGGGTTTGGTCCCCGATGGTGATTTTGGGAACAGAGCTGACATCCTGACTCATGACCTGGGTTTTCTTCAGGCTGATGATGAGCCCGAACTCAGTGCATGTCTCCGCGAAACGAGTGATGAGTCGCTGTAGAGCGCCCTCAGAATGTGCCGTGACGGCAGCGTCATTGGCAAAGAGCAATTCTCTATTAAGAATACTGCGCACCTTAGTCTTTGCTCTGAGACGAACGAGGTTGAAGAGGTTCCCGTCACTTCGTGCATGTAGGACAATGTAGGTCATTGTACGTAGATGCCGTCTTCGCATCCGTTGAATGCGTAGCCCAGCAACAAAGAGAAGAAAATGTCGAAGAGTGTTGGGGCTAAAACACATCTTTGTTTAACGTCACTTTTGCTGGGAAAGAGGTCTGACCAATTTTTAAGAGATGTCAAACAAAAAGAAATAGAAAACATGGCGGTATTTACAATGTTTGAATTTACAAATAATAACAACCGAAAACACAATTTTTTGTAATCCTTTATATATTTTTTTGGAGCAAAGATAAAACATTTTTAAAATTTTAAAGATAAATTAATTTTTTTCTTAGACAATTTTCAATATATAAAAAATGCATTGAAGTCTATTTCAAGTTTCAGCTCGGTTGGATGACGGAAAATTTTGTGATTTTCACTTTCAAGCAAGCAAGCAAAGACCGGCGGTGAAGTTAATATCAAAATTTCAAAATAGAAGAAAAATCCAAATGTTGTAAATTGTGTTGTGGTGTCACTTATATCTCTTGCTTACTCTTACCGACTTAAGCCTATAGGCGAGGCAGCTGG
The DNA here is from genome assembly GCA_963978895.1 of Erpobdella octoculata. Lineage (NCBI taxonomy): Eukaryota > Metazoa > Annelida > Clitellata > Hirudinida > Erpobdellidae > Erpobdella > Erpobdella octoculata. Next base: position 20,653,748 of record OZ022247.1, on the reverse strand, counting down.
AAGAGAATGGCAGTAGTCAATTCTGGGGCAGATGACGTGAGGTGATAGCATTATTATGAGTTTCAGTAGTATATATGTCGAATGCATTTTTTTTAAATAAATTGAATAAACATTTTCTTCACTTGAGGTTTGGGAGTGAGAGCTCCTTTGACATCAGGGCCCATTTTAGAATACTGCACGGACTGGGCGGTTTTTGGGCCAGACAGGATTTAAAAATTTGGCTTTTAAAATGGGCGGGGCCTGGACTTTTGCGGCACTTAAACCAGACTTTATGACTGGGTTAGAAAAAAAATCAATTCAAATTAAGTTATTTAAATAATTTTAAATATATAAGTTTTTTTTAAAAATTGTCATGAAGTTTTTAATTTTGTTTTATTGAAAATATAAAAAAACATAAAATTATTTATGTTTCTGTTTTCAGATCTGTGGAAAACTAGGATCATGGTTTATTCTTTCATTATCGCCGTGCTGTGCGATCTTCTTGCCGCGTTGTCTTAGCTCGGAACATCTAATAACTACATTTTTTATTGAGAAGTTATTTATCAGGACGCAGGTTTAAAATGCTTTTTCAGGATCGTGTATTACTTAACGTCTTAGATGTAAATTCAGTGCATACATTTGAGTCCGAGTCCATGTCAGATGAGTGCAGTAGTAATAATAGTAGCTTCAACTTCAATGATAGCTTTTCCAGTATTGACTCAGATAACCAACTGTTTGAGAAAACGAAAAAAACTCATAATGCTCGAAACGACCAGGTCAATAAAAAAGTGTTAACGTTTCCAAACAATGACTTAGCTTTTATTGACCGCGTTTCGTCAATGTTGGACGAAGACGGAGGCTTAAGAAAATTTGATACAACATTCTTAAAGTAAGATGGTTTTAGATGTTTGGGATAGTAGGACGATTTGTGTTTTTTTAAACTAATTATAACCATTTGTATTACAACTTTATATGTAAAAATAGAATTAAATAGGGTAAAGTTCGTTAAAGTTCTAGTATTGCGTCCCGAACCAATTTCGATGAAAAATGACCGATTTTAAACGTAAATGATATTTAAAACAAATAAAAACTAAATGCAACATAAATAACTAAAAAAACAAAAATTATAGCACTTTAGAACATTTAAAAGTTGCACCCGAAGCTAATGTAGTTCCCGATGAAGATCTATTTGTCAATAGCGATAGAAGTGAACAGAAGAAAAAAGAAAATTAAAATTAAACACATTTCAAATAGAAATAGACAATTTAGGAAATGAAATAAAAAATTAAATTATGGAAGTTAAAAATTGAAAAACAATAGTTTGTTCTAGAATTAAAAGTTGCGTAACTCGCTACATGTCTAAAACAGTTTATTTAAATGCGGCTGTTTTGTCAATATGCCTTGAGATAAAAAAAACAATTGAAACAATAAATTAGCAGCAGAACACCAAGAAAAAATTAAATAATATCAAAGTAAAAGTACTTGGCGACTTGGTTGTCTTTGGTATGGTTTCGATCATATTTCCTTGGATCAGAAATTTTGAGTTTTAGAGGTCATGTGACTACCAGAGCGAGCGAAAAAGAGATCAGGAAGAGGAGAGCAAGCGGGAAAGCGATCGGGAGCGAGAAAGCAAGCGGGGAAAGAAATTGGAGCGATAGAAAAACCCCGGATCCGCCGCTAGTTATAGATAAATTTCTGCTCAGCACTTTGATTTTTTAAATTTAAAATGCTTATTAAATAATAAAAAAATTTATTTTTAACCTTTTAGAAGGTATTTGTTATTTTATTATATTATTTTATTTTAATATTAACTCTTCCTTACTTTTCATTCCTTGAAATTGTATTATTCTGCGTATCAACACTGCCTTTGGATAATTTTGCTTAAAGTTGGTTTTTAGTAAGTTTTTCTGTAAAAAACTTTTACATAATAAGTTTTTATAATGTTCTATGCTTATTCTATTAAACTGTTTTTAAACCGTGTTTTTCTAGAAATCGGTTCGGGACACTATACTAGAACTTTTCCTTAAATAGATCTGCAATGTATAATATAACTTGTGAAATCGTCAAAAACATGTTAATACTTTGTTTTAGGATTGATACTAATTAATAGGTCAATTTTAGGTAATCTCCTAGTATAGTGCCCCAAACCGATTTAGATGAAAAATGACCGATTTTTTAACGTAAATGATATTTAAAGCATAACTAAAGACTAATTACAAATAATTAAAAATACTAAAAATTATAGCACTTTAGAACTTTTAGAAATTGCTCCAGAAGCTAATGTAGTTCCCAGCGAAGATCTATTTGTAAATAGTGATAGAAGTGAACAGTTGGAATAAAGAAAATAAAAATTTAACTTATTTCAACTAGAAATAGATAATTTAGGAAAAGAAATAAAAAATTAAATTATGGAAGTTAAAAATTGAAAAATAATTGTTTGTTCTAGAAGTACAAGTTGCGCAATCCGCTCCATGTTTAAAGCAGTTTCTTTGAATGTGACGGTTTTGTCAATATGCCAGACAAATAAAAAAAAACATTAAAATAATAAATTAGCAGCCGAACATAAAAAAAAATAAAATAGCATCAAAGTAAAAGTACTTGGTTGTCTTTGTTACGGTTTCGACCATATTTCCTGAAGCAGAAATTTTGATGGCTACCAGAATCGTGTGGAAAAGCGAAAGAGCGAGCGAGAAACTGACCAGGAAAAGAAGAGCAAGCGGGAGCGGGAAAGTGACCAGGAGTGGGAAGGCGATAGGAAGTGGGAATGTGACCAGAAGCGTGAAAGCAACCAGAGAATGAAACGGGAGCGAGAGAAAAACAATAGAAAACCCTGGGCAATGCCGGATACCCCACTAGTCATAGATAAATTTCCGCTCAGCGCTATGATTTTTTTAAAATTTAAAATGCATATTAAATAATTAAAAATTTATTTTTAACATTTTAAAATTTATTTGTTATTTTATTATGTTTTTTTTAAATATTAACTCTTCCTTACTTTTAATTCCTTGAATTGTACTATTCTGCGTGTCAACACCGCCTTTGGATATTTTTGCTTAAAGTTGGTTTTTAGTAAGTTTTTCTATCAAAAAATTGTTATAATATAATTTATAATATCCATTATTTAATGTTCTGTGCCTAATCTATTAAACGGTTTTTTAAACCGTGTTTTTCATCGAATTCGGTTCGGGACGCTACACTTGGAGACTACCCAATTTTATATCAATGTTAATTTTAAAATTAAATTATCAGCATTAAATTGTTCTTGGCCTATAAAATGCCTGGCTTGCACTGTACTAATTTACATGCTTTTTGCACATTTTATATTGGCTGGCTTTATACACACAACGGTCCGGTCCGTGCAAATCTGATTACAGGATCGGCTATTTATGTGACTGTAAAATCATGTGATGTAGATATAAGACGAACGAAAAATCACATGACATCATTTAAGATGAACTTGGTTGTGCGCTGAAGTTCCTCTTGAGGTTGCTAGAACTCTTCCGAGATGTTTGCAGACAAAATTGACAAAGCCGTACTTAAACTTGCTGCTATACCACTTAAATTCATCTGCAATGACCTTTTATGCATTTTCATGGGACTTTGAATCTGTTTTCGCAATTAAAGAGCATGTGGCTTTTTGAAACTTGCTTAAAGCATTATCTAGCTCTTCGTAGCAAATTCAGCTACTATAATAATTGGTGGTGCTAAACTAAATAATTTGGTAATATAGTATGAGATCAAAAATTAAATCTCCGTATAACTTTAAATCATAACTCCAAAAGTCAAAGCTATGCACACAGAGACAACAGAGTTCTGGTTGTTGCTGTTTATTCAACTCCTTGTCACTTTTTCCGAGTTTTGAAGGAAACTATGATTTTATATATAATTGAACTACTGGCGCATAGTCAGCTAAGTTAATATTTATGAGCTCATCATGTCCGGATGCTATGACGTTATATAATGCTTTGAGACAGAAGAGAAAGTTTTAATGCGATCTTTAACCTTATATAATCACTGGTGCATAGCCAACTAAGTTAATATTCATAAGGTTACTAACCTATCGTTTATATGGCCGTTCCTGCGACGGGATTTATAGTTATCAGACTAAAATCTTTTAGTTGAAATTTTACCTTAACTTACTGAAATTTAGCACTTGGTCTTATCATTATATAAACAAACTTTCAAGCAAACACAAAAGGGCTGTGGAAGTTATGCATAATCGAGTTGGAGACACTTTGAGTTATGCTGGTGAGGCTCGAACTGCCGACCTAACGATCGACAGGCGAACGCTCTACCACCAGCGCCTCTTGAGAGTAAAACAAGTTAAAAAAGGACTAACGGCAAATCTCAAGTTTATCTTGAAGCCAATTCGTTTAAATATTTCTTTGAGAAAAAAATACGGTATAAATAAGATCAGCAATCACTCTTGCGAGGTTTGCACTATAAAGTGTTATCAAAACCAGTTGGAAAGCCAGCATGTCAAAGGAGCCCTTTGAAAAAATTGATGTTGCAAGTGTCACCACTGGAAGCTGAATGTCATGAAAAGACCATTAAAAATAATAATATCACACTAAAACATTTAAAATGAAGTATAAAGAGATTTAATAATTTTAATTTTAAACAAAAAATGGCATGCTTCTTTTGAGGTCAAAGTTGAACTCGTCTTCAACCCAATTTCTTCACAAGAATTTCATCATACAGTTTTGTTTTTATTCAAAGTTATTTGGTTGTTTATGCTGTGTTTTAAAATATATTTTTATTTTTTTAAATATACAGTTTAGTTAGAATTGCACAGATTTTACTACATGAGATAATGAGATTACATTATCCAAATATTACATGATTATCCCCATATGCTCCATAATATTACATGATTATCTCCATATGTTCCGTAATATTTTTATTAATTGTATCCGCTCAAAGGGGTTAAAGAGAGACTAGTAGTGTTTATAATTACATACTATTTTTGGTTCATTAAGTTTTGTGTGAGCTGGTTTTGACTAATTTGCCAAATTGAACAATTATTAAACTTATTGAGGCCAAGTAGTTAAAATAATCTGCTTTTCAACTGAATTCTGACATCAAAATTTATAGAATTGAGTAATTTATTTTTCAAAAATATCAGATGTGCTATGATTACCACAGATTACTGTTTCAAATTATATGCTTTTTATGTGTTAATGTTATTTAGCATTTTATTAAATGGATGTGCTTATATCACCTTGTAAATTAAATAACATTACTTTACAAACAATCTAGATATAACTTAGAGACAACTTTTACACAACCTAATTACCAAAAAAGAATATGGGAGGTTTTATAATGTCCTGTCTTGCTGTAGTTTTATAACAGTAGGTTGTTGAAGAAAATGAAACAGTCATTTGAAAGTGATATTAATCAAAATAATTTTCATATTGTTTCAGATGTTTTGAAAACTCACCACAGTTACCAGTTCAGTGCATGGTCATCAATATTTTAAAATCAACACAAAAATCAACAATCATAAAGTCAGTTGCTGTTATTATAGTCATATCAAATTTATAAATATTAAATTATAAATATATATATAATTATTTTTTTCTTGTATCAAAACTTGAAGTGAAAGAGAGATAATGCAATAACTAGTTTAATAAGTCTATCCATGCATGTCTTGATATAACAGCTGGATGCACAATAGAGAGTGACACGGGGACAACATTTCTTCCCCATCCCTACCCCACAAAAAAACTCTTCCCGTCCCCTCACTGTCCCCTCGCCCCATATCCCCACCCCATCCCCACAGCTATCATGCCCAAACCCTCATTGTCCCCGCATTTTAAATTTTTATGCCAGTTTATTTTGAAGTTAATTATTAAAAAAATTTGCAAAAAGATAGTTATGTTTTAAATTAAATAAGAAAGTAAAAAGTATTAGTTCTTCAATCCATGAGTGCTTTGACATTTGTCTAATCGCAAGTGTTCACTTTTAATTGAAATTAATTTTTAGATGTCGCATTTTCCCATTTCCATGTTATTTAAAACTACAAGCGAAAATGTACTATTGAAATTAAACCAATTGAAGACCAAGATAGTCTGGTAGAATTAGCTAAACAAAGTACAAAGACGATAAAACAAAGTACGAAAAAAAATGAAAAAAATTTTTTTGAATTTTTAAAAATTAGTTTAAAACTTCATTACCGTCCCGTGGAATTACCGACAACATTTTCCCCATTACCGCAAATTTTTCTCCCATTTTTTCCCTGTTACCGCGTGGTAATGGTGAAATTATTGAAATTTGTTCCCATAACCGCGGTATTTACCACGGTCAGTATTACCGTGTCACTCTCTAATGCACAACCTACTCTAGTAGGCCTAATGTTTTATTGCTTCTTATCATAATTATAAATAAATTGATGTAACAAACTACAAAAGCATCAGTAGTTATATCATACTTCTAAAAATCTTGATGTAACTATGACGTAATTGGCTAAATTGTCTTGGCCTACTAGAGTAGGTTGTGGATCCAGTTGTTATATCAACTTGGTCTATCTCATTGTAATTGGTTTTTTGAGTAAATATGACCTTGAAATCTTATTATTGACTTTATTTTTGTAACTCCATTTTGAATAGGTTATTGAGGGAAAATCTATGGCACATATTGTGCAAATGGCTGGTAGAAGCGATCCAGCCACTAAACAGATCGTTTCTGTTAGAATTACTTCAACTCTTCAAATCTCTCCCAGTTACTACCAAATTATTGAAAAGCAATTCGTGCGCTAAAGAAATAAAACAATTGACGAAGAGCCATGACAGCAGTTAGTTATTAGTTTTTTTTTAGTATCTTATAGATCTGTATATGTATAATTTGAATATTAGTAATATATAACTTTTTTTGTTACTTCAGTTATATCAAGGGTATCTCGATCCATTGTAGATGATTGGATGAATATTATAAAAACATCAAATGAAACCAAACCAATAGGTTTGTTAAAAACTTGTTATTTCATTATTCTTCAATTTTTATTTCAATTGATTTTCAATTCCAGGTGGGTGTTCCTCCGAACCATTCCAACATTGTAACAGATGAACTGGTCTAACAATGTTCCGAATGCTGGATCACACCACTTTTAAAAATGTTCACTTAAATTAACACCCTAATTCAGCAGTTATGAGACTGCACTCAACTCAAACTTCATGCATGCACACTGAACAAAGCTTAGGGGCAATAGTAGGATCTCTCAACAATTGCCCATATTCAATTATGCGGCTTAATAAATAGCCGTTCATGCATCGAGAGATTGTGCGACATCAATTTCAGCTAATGTGAAACAAATTCGGAGTGGCCACAAGTACTTCTTTGTGTCTATAAAAGGGACATCGCTTGAGGCTTTATCTGAGAGCAATGAACTTTTCAATAATCTATAGGTACACAATTTTGTTATGATGAAACCTTAGGTACCTGAATTTTGTAGTACTACTCAGCACTATAAACTATTTGTGGAGAATTAATTGACATTATCAGTCCTCTTTATCTTTAAAGAGCTTTCTTCTCTTCTTTATCCAATTTTCTATGTTTCTATTGAATCTTCAAATCTACTCCTGTATCTTTGAGCTATGGTGTACCTCTTTTATGGACAATCTCAATCTGACAATTTCATCTATACTGATACTTTGGTTACTTTTGAGACGTTTGAGTTTCGACTCTTCTAAAAAAAGCTCTTCGGTTTGATCGTGATTGTGTTCTCTTGAAGCAATCTGCACGTAAAGCTGAGCGAGCTTATCGTTCTAAATTATCTAAGGATTCTTGGTACGAGTGGCAATACCATAAACTCATCTTTACTAAGCATTCTTCCTTTTTGAGAAAATCTATTGTTCTTGCTTCTTGCTCTAGGAATAGGTGGTCTTCTCTTTCTAAACTCCTCAGTAAAAAAATCTCCTCCTTCCTCTTTTTCTCCTGATGACTATCACAATTTTCTTACTACCAAAATTGAAAACATTAGATCTTCTAACAATAGTCAAATCCCTATTTTTTTCTAAATTTTCTACTGAAACTTTTACTTTTTTCTCTCCTATTACACTTGACTATCTTACTAAACTTATTAACTCTACATCTTCTTCTACTTGCTCTTTGGATCTCATTCCTACTCCTATCTTTAAAGAGCTTTCTTCTGTTCTTTATCCAATTCTACTTGATTTAATTAATCTCTTTATCTACATCTGTGTTTCCCTCTATTCTTAAGTCCTTTATCATCCCTACTATTAAAAATGCCTCTCTTGATCCTTCTTCTCTATCTAGCTATAGGCCTGTCTCCAACCTATCCTTTATCTCTAAAGTTATGGAAAGAGTTGTGTTTGAGCAAATAAGTGCTTATCTAACTGCTTTCTCACTTCTTCCCTCTTCTCAATCTGGCTTCAGACCTGGCCACTCTACTGAAACTGCTCTACTTAAGCTTAATAATGACCTCATTGTTTCTTCTGACTCTGGCTTATCTACTCGTCGTCTTTGTCTTCTGCATTTGACAGTTGATCACTCACTGTTATTGGATGTACTTGATAAATCTTTTAATATAACTAGTGAACCTTTACTGTTTAACTGTTTATTCTCTATACTTCTGAACTTCCTCATATTATATCTTCTCACTGAATAGTCAAATGTATGCTGATGACTCTTATGTCTACTCTACCTTTTCTAACTCTTCTCTTGAGTCTGTTCTTAATCAAATAACTCCCTGCCTTCAATCTTGATTTGAATTAATCTGCTTCAATAAGTCTTACAAATCTCTAACTCCGCTTCCCTTATTTTTCCACCACCATCTTCTCTTTCCATTTCTCCTCTTAATTCGTAGTTTAGGTTTTCTCTTTGACTTCAACTTGTCGCTAACCCCTCAAATAACATCTGTGACAAAATCTTGCTACTTCCATATTCGCCGCATTAAGCAGCTTCGTCCACTTCTGGATGATCCTTCACTGCAACTTCTAGTATCTTCTCTTATTCTGTCTAGAATTGACTACTGCAATTCACTATATTATGGTTTCCTGATACTACCATTTATTGCTCTCTCTAAAGCCTTCAACTCAGCTGCACGCTTAGTTTCTCGCACCTCCTACTTCTCTCATATCCCTCCATCTCTTGTTCTTCTCCATTAGCTTCCTCTTAGATATAGGTTGATGTTTAAAATCTGTTTACTAATGTTTAAGATAAAAAATTGTCCTCCACTCTACTTAACTAACTTAATACAAATCCCTCCTAAGTCTGGTCGTCGATCTTCTTCTCTTAGTCACTTTCGCATCTTTAATATTAAGCATTGCTTTGCTAAATGCTCTTTTTCCTACTCTGGAACTCTCTTCCTGCTGCTCTTACATGTCCGAGCGCTATTGAACGCCACGTAAATAGCGCTATAGAAACTTGCGTGATTGATATGTCTTGATTATAGTTAAGTTATGAACATTTCAGAAAACGATTTTTCGTGAAGATCAAAACTGAAAAATTTAATGAAGACGTTTGTTTTTTGTTGTCACAAAACAGTTTATGGCACGGAGTTATTAATGTCACGCATTATTAACTGTGAAGAGAAGACATGAAACGACAAGTGTTGATTTGATCGGTCATTCATAAAATGGCGCTACTTACTGGCTTCTATCGTCACTTGGAGATGCAGTTTATATTTTGTGTACGCCATTGGCAATCTTTAGTGTTGCGTTTCCTACTTACAAGAAGTAGTCCACCCTTGGCAGCATAATTCTATTCTACGCGACAGATACTTTTTATCTGTGAACTATATAGTAGAACATCAAAGTCAGCGGTAGACAATTTAGGTGTTTATGCGAACTTTTCAATTTGTCTTAGGGAGAGCGCATCAATGAAACGTTGAAATGACATCTTTGTGTTGTTTTAGAAGTTGAAATGTTGCGATAATTTTAAATCAGCAGACCATCTCTTAGTGGAGATTCTTTATATTTACCTCTTGACTTATATGGATTTGGGTCATCCTAATAAGAGTTAAGCCGGATTTTTTAATTTCCCATTAAGGAACACTGCCTTCGCTGCTGTGTCTATGTAGAACCGCGCGCGCCTTTCGGTTTGAAGACTACTTGAAAATATTTCGTGTTTCAGTTAATAAATTTAAATATATTAAGCTTTATCTACGCGAAAAGGCCTAGAGGGTAGGAACGGGCGCAGTTTCCCTCTTAGCGAAGTCTTGTCTCGAGGTTAATGGGCGATATAATTTTTTACAATGATGTGTTTAATATAGCTTTCAGTAGCAAAACGTTACTCAAAAGAATAAAAAGCAAATCAACTTTATAACGTAAGGCTGTGAAATGTTACAGAAACAGTTATGTAAAATGCTTAAGATATAACTTTCAAGACGTTCAACTTTTTTATTCCACCTCAGAAGTGTTTTTCTAAAAATTTCTTTACCATTTAAAAAAGTGAACTACTTTCCCACCAGTCAGCTCCAAGCCTTGAAGCTTATGATAAAAATTTCAAATTCTGGCCTTTAAAAATACCAAAAAAATGTTTTATTAGTTAAGAAAGTATTCAAATGATTAAGTACGTTTATACGTTTTTATTTTGTAGAAGTTAAGAAAAAACCAGTTGATTTAAAACTACGCCAATCGCATTCCTCGGAAAATACCACGCCAGTTCAACATGTACAACCGGCTCAAAAAGTTGCTGAATCAAGTGACAAAACTGAAGTGCCAAAGAAGAGACCAAGAACGACTAGTGTTTTCATGAGCAAATTAAGATCAACAGGTGATTGGACAAACCTAAATTATATTTATTTTTGATCAGTTTACTATGAAATATAATAATTAAATAATATAATGATTGTAATCCCACATTACTAATTATTGGGTTTATTATTGATTATTAGGTTTGGAAACTGTCGTATCGGATCAGAAGAATGCGCTCGTGAATGAAAATTCTAAAGCTGAAATAACAGAGAAAAGCAGCAAACATAGCTTTTCGTTCTCTGACAGCTTGAAAACGATTATGACATATGATACAAATAGGAACCTTTCAAAGAGTGAGTTTTCCTTGTAAACTAAAGTTAGTTTTGTGTTTTTTGGAACTTAATTAAATGCAATTGTTTATATTTTCATTTTCAGCTTCCGTGCTATCTGACAATTCTTTGTTCTCAAAAGCCATAAGCGCGCCAACGAATAACATCGTCAAAAAGAAAAAATCGACCGCACTAAACTCATACCCAGTTTCAACCATTCTGATAACAGAGCCTGTATTAGTGAGTTTCTATTGATTTGAAACCAGTTTTTTTGTGTGTGTGATAGTTTATTACAAATTAGGAAACATTTGACACAATTTTTTAACTTCAGAGGACGCCAGAACTTACAAAAGAAGAAATTTCCAAGGCATTAAAAGAAGCAAATAAACGAGAAAGAGTCGAATGTCCCGAAGTTGACGATTCTTGCGAACCAACCGCGAAACGAGCAAAACTTGAAGGATCCGTAGGAAGTAAAAAATGTGTATCGTGGGAGCCTGAAGAAACACTTTGTCGGTATTCCTATTTCGAGTCTGATCCCGACGAGAGAACAAACGTTTGGAAAACGAATTATTTTTCTGAAGATTTTAACAAAAAGAAGAAACAAGAATTGTTGCTAGAAGGGAAAGCGTTGCATGGTCTTGTTTGTGTCGGTGACGAGGATGATGAAAATATCAATTTAAAACCATGGAAATGTCCAGAACGCATAGAGGGAATAGAAACTTTGGTTGAACCGGGCAGAGATAGTAAGGAGAAAGTTATTCAAGCAGAAAGGCAGTCAAAAATACCACAAATAATGTATTTAAATAAAACGAGGTTAGTTGATAAAATGCTCTAATGTGTCTCCATCATCGTATATCATGACAACAATAATTAATAAATTTATGTTTTTTTTTCAGCATTCCAGATTTTCCCAGTGAGCCCGATGAAATTGAGGTAGCGAATAATGAAAGAATGATTATAATTCCATTCGAAGAAGTAGACAAACCCATAAATACAAATGATTTTAGTTCTTCATATAAAACTGAACCGGCCATAACAAGTGTTTTTGGCAATTCTAAAATCAGCTATAGCGGAGAAATCGCAGATAATTGTTTGCCTTCAACGTCAACATTCACCGGGTATAACGGCAATACGATGCCACGTGTTCAAACGTCCTTTGCAACAAACAATAGTTCCAAAGAACCAAATGTTAACTTTAGCTTTAGAAACGGAGGAAGATTTCATAAGAACGAGCTCGGCACTTTAGTTTCGTATAATGGGATGTTTTCATCTGCTGAGAATCAAACCGTTTTTTGTCCAAACGTTACAGAAAAACATAACAACAGAGAACACGTTCTACCTAATCAGAGCTCGTTTATGTCTCAAAACCAATTTAATTCTGCTAGACAGAAATCTTTTCATAACAACATAAGCGATGTCTCATATTCACAACAAAACGGCCGACCCAACATGAGAATTCCCGGTCCAAACAAACCCCGTTTTGAACCTTACAACACGTCATTTACTGGTCCTCGTCAGACAAATATTGCCCCTCTTTTGCAAGTCTCCACAACGAAACAACCATTTAATAGACCGAGACTTCCAGGTTGGTTGTAGAAAAAAAACGATGCAATTTTTTGATTATTAATTAACTTATTTTGTAATTTAATAACTTTTTTACTTCATAGTTTCAGGCGCGGGAAGACAAGTGTGTCAGTTTCATCTAGCGGGAATATGTAAATTTGGAGTACATTGCAGAAATATTCATTAACAGAATTTTTTAACAACAACACTTTTCTATTTTAATTTATTTTATAAAATTTTATAATAAAATGTAAATAAAAACTAAAATGTTGAAATAATCACCTAAGATGTCTTTTTTCGTAATTTGCAAACAGTCGTTAAAAATTGGGGGGTTTAAATTTTTTTAACTGTACTTGTTCTATTTTAAGGTGGAAAGGTGGTGCATGCATGCGGTATAACTTTAACAATTATATCAAACAAATTCAACAACAATTAAAGTTGTTTAAATTGTGTAGTAAAATAATAACTTGCATTTAACTAAAAAATAATAAATGTTTTTTACCAGTGCTTTTATTAACTCGTCGTCTCTGTTTCTCTGTCTGTCTGTTTCTCTGTCTGTTTCAAATCTTGCAATCAATTTTTGAGTCACTTCCTGATGATAGATTTTTTTCAAATTTTGCATACATGCTCAAAATAGAAAACAATGCAATATTCAATTATTAGTTTTACAATAAGTCAATTAATTTAGTTAATTTTAATTAATTTATATATATTTATGTATATGTGTACGTGTGTGTGTTTATTATATTTTTTTATCTAGGAATTTATGTATATGTGTTTGCAAAAAATTGATTGCAAAATTTGTGTTTTAATTACATATAAAAGCATTGGGTTTTAAAAATTCGTTTTTAATTTACTTGTTTATATAATAGTGCTGATACTGATTAAAGAGTGATAATAAAAAATGACCATAGAAATAAATAACTCAATTGTAGTAAAAAAAAACATGGGTTTATGTACCGTGCCTCTAGTTAGTTCATCATTTAATAGTAATGTGTCCGGGGTGGAATGGTGTGGTCTACCATTACCACGTGGGTATCAGAGAATTTACTAAAATGTAGGCTTTGCCGGGGTTCCATTTTAGCTTAGACCGGCCTTGGTTTTCATTCAAAGCGAGATCAGGTCCCCATGCCCGATGGCAGGAACGCAGTTTTGATCGAAATACAAATATCAATATTTTTCATAATTGCAATCGTTTTGAAATTTCATTAAAACTGAAATAATTTAAATAACTGAATTATTGAAATATTTTAACACGAATCTGTTTAGTCTTTCGAAATATTTATATATTCCATATTGATTTATAAAATAAAAATATCACTATAAATCCGAATTTGTTATAAGTTTTATTGATTGTGAATTAATTATTGGCTGCGGAGTTCAGCCTCAGGTTGGGATGTTATAGAGGTTGGCAAAGTCGAAAGATCATCGGTCGAGGTTGGCACTGCGGTGCTAGAATCAGAAATGAAAGATGATTCTGTGACTGTAGAAGACGAAATCGAGTAGGTACGATTGTGGTGTTTCAGATGAATTTTTTGGACTTTCAGTTGACGTGGAGTTGCTAGAAACGCACAGCTTATTAATGGCTGCAATTCAAAATTTTTATAAAGTAAAGGCTTAAAACTATGAATTTTTTATTTAAATTCAGTTATGTTCACATAAATGTTTGAAACAAAAATTTCTCATTTAGCCTGTACTAAAATGGCTATGACGTCTTGTTTACTGACATAAACAGTGGGCGTTATAATGAGAGAATAAAAAATTTAAACTTGGTAACCTTTCAATAATTCAGTCTCAGTTGTGTTGAGATTGCAATAATCGTCGGTCACATGAACATCCGTCAAAGATGTCAGAGCTGTCATGTTTGGGAAGAATAGCGGACTGCCAATAATGGTCATGATGACGTAGACATTTTTCGACCTCAGATTCTTTATAAGTTCTTCCGCTAACTTGTAGTCATCAGACGGCAACGGTTTCCTAATCAGTAGCACCATCACCTTCACAGAGTCTGGCCTGTGTCCAGAGTCCGGATGAAAAATTCCATCGAGAACTATTTTCAATCCCGTAGACAGTTGAGATACTCGTGTGGTTCTTTCAGACTGTTTTGAAATAAACTATTGCAAATAAATAATTACAAATAAATTCTGATATAGATGCTTTATATAATGCGGAATCAGATACGATATGCATACATTTTTGTTTATTTATTTCTTATGCCTGTCGTGCGTCATGTTAGTTAGATACAAAAACAAGTAAATTAAAAACGAATTTTTACAACCAATGCTCTTATATGTAATTAAAACACAAATTTTGCAATCAATTTTTTCTTATATTACTCTTTTATTTTATATTAAAGTCGAAATATCTTAATTATATCGAAATATCGAAATTAATTAAAATTAACTAAATTAATTGACTTATTGTAAAACTAATAATTGAATATTGCATTGTCTTCTATTTTGAGCATGTATGCAAAATTTGAAAAAAATCTATCATCAGGAAGTGACTCAAAAATTGATTGCAAGATTTGAAACAGACAGAGAAACAAACAGACAGACAGAGAAACAAACAGACAGACAAAGAAACAGAGACGACGAGTTAATAAAAGCATTGGTAAAAATCATTCTCACGTAAATTGCAAATGATTTGTTCCCGAA
Organism: Erpobdella octoculata; assembly: GCA_963978895.1. NCBI lineage: Eukaryota > Metazoa > Annelida > Clitellata > Hirudinida > Erpobdellidae > Erpobdella > Erpobdella octoculata. Next base: position 20,638,565 of record OZ022247.1, on the reverse strand, counting down.
ATTACGTAGAATTGACGGCCTCGAACCATAAACGACATCGGCCACGTGAATGGCAGACAGAAGGTTTTTTATGAAGACATCACGGTGACATCTCTTCTTTGACAGCCCACCGTCGTAGACAAATACCACATCAAGTTCACATTCGGAATGACCTAATTTGAAGGTGGCGTCAATATTTTTTATTTTTAACAACGCCAGAAAAATTTGAAATTTCACAAGCACATTGGAAAAGGAAATTTAATAAGCAAGTTTTCAACTTACATCTTTCGAAGCCGAAAAGCATGCAAACAAAAACACCTAAAAAATGTTTTTAGATACATTTTAATAATAAATCAAAAAGAAGTTTTACACTTTGTCGAATTTGCAAATAAACTTAATCCTCAATTATACAACTACTCAACAATTATAGATCTAGAACTCACAGAAAAAGGATAGCTTCATAATTCAACGGTTGACCAGGTAAAAGGAAGTAATATGACAGCAACGTCTAAGCTTTCTACAGAGAATAAAATTTTTTTTAAAAACTTCTCTCCTTGGGACGGCTATAACACGACTGATTTGCATAAAAGCAGATTTAGGTAAAAAGTAGAAAGTTATTGTCCTGGTTCGCGTTAGTTTCATTAGCTACCATACCAAGCTAACAACGTTTTCGAACAGTTACTGAATATTAAACTTAAAAATTTATAAATACTACGTCAAAATATCAATATACATAACTTTCGATGTATGTATGTATGTATGTATGTATGTATGTATGTATGTATGTATGTATGTATGTATGTATGTATGTATGTATGTATGTATGTATGTATGTATGTATGTATGTATGTATGTATGTATGTATGTATGTATGTATGTATGTATGTATGTATGTATGTATGTATGTATGTATGTATGTATGTATGTATGTATGTATGTATGTATGTATGTATGTATGTATGTATGTATGTATGTATGTATGTATGTATGTATGTATGTATGTATGTATGTTATAACATCATGTAACACTGTTGGTGGCGCCGCAATCGCGAAATTATATATAGTGATATTCTAAAATTATCCGTCATTTTTGACGGGTTATCTCTAGTAAAATAACAAAGTTTAGCTTCATTGCTGTTGTGTGTTCAACAATTTTGTTAAGTAAGCAATAATTAAATTTCAAAATCCAAAATTCAAAATAAAAAAATTGTTTTTTGCATATTGATTTTAAAATTTCTTATATTTTCATTCCTCACATTGCTCACATATCATGTAATTAGAAAACTGTGGTCATTGTTTTTCTTTTTTATAGACTTATAATCATCAAACATAGACTTATCATCATCAAAGATAGATTTACTATCATCGCAGATAGATTTACTATCATCAAAAATAGACTCATCATCATTCTCTGTGTTCAACTCGACCAACTATTCATTGACCCCAAACCTGGAAGTCTAGTTTGTTAAAATCATTATTTTTTAGTATTTTGCTTTCAATGCTGAAGTTTGCAATAATATATAGTTTTCGATGTTCAGCAACAAACTGCGTCAAATTTGATTGAATTATTTCGGTCAATTTAGTTGACAGTTTTATCTCACAATTGTTCTAAGCCGCAAAAAGTCGTAACGAGTGATTAATTTTCGACAAAATATGTGTCTCTTCGTTTCTTGTTTGTGCAAAACGCTAATTTCAGACCAATGCTAAATTGCAATATTTTGCTTGTTTTACGTTTGAAAAAAGTTATGTTGAGTATAAATTCAAATAAATTGCCGAAAAATATTACTAGAAAGCCCATGTTTGTTCGTATTTTTATCTGTTTTTTACAAACTTTTATTTAGGTTACAATCTCTGTTTGTGTGTGTGTATGTATGTGTGTGTGTGTGTGGCTTTCTCTGTACGCAAATATTGCAAGTACAATATAAACAGCTTTTTGACTAGCTATTAAGCTGAAACTTTCAGCATATCTTTATATTGGATGACAATATATAATTCAATTAGAAAAAAACAACGTAATTTGAACATCTTTCGTATACATACACACATACACACAAACACACATCGAATGTATTTAAAATCAAAGTTTGTGTTAAAAAACTCGTTTTTTCCTTTACTTGTTTTTATTTGGATTACCGCATACAGCCATAGAAGTCAAGATGTTTTATGTTATCTAGAAGTTCTCATTGAATATGTTTTGTAGTATGTTTTTAGACAAATGCAACATTTTAATAGTCAATCTGAAAGTGTATATTAATTTATGTCCAAAACCTCCAAAACCTCAAAAACCTCCAAAACCTCGAAAACCTCGAAAACCTCGAATACCTCCAGAACCTCCAGAACCTCCAGAACCTGATATTGGAATCGGCACAGCTGCTCTTCGCCAACTCTTATTCTCTGGCTTATACGACCACGGAGCATCGTAAATCTTGTCATAACTTTTTTGGGGATACGCAGGCTCATATATTTTGTTAGCCGGGTAGGCTGGAACGTACTTTGCAGGTTCAGATGGATAATCTGGGTAGAAGTCGTCGTCATAATCGTAAGCAACTGAAATATTTAATAAATAATACTCTAAAAAATATTTTTTTGATACTATACTAATTTTACTAGATTTAAACGGGAAACTGTATTTTTATCGACAGTTGTCACTTTTGTAGATTGGTTTATCGACAGTTGTCAGTTTATCGCCTCAACTTGGAAAGTCAATAAACCGCAAAGGTGTCGTCAAAGCCGCAAAGGAGTCGACAAACTTGCGGCTTTGTCGACTCCTTTGCGGGTCTGTCGACTTTCGAAGTTGAGTCGATAAACTGACAACTGTCGATAAACCAATCTACAACCGTTTTAAACAAATAATTAAAAATTTCAAACCTTGTGGTGCTGCGAAAACAGTGGCAGCTGCGAAAAGAAAGATAAATAATTAGAACTATAAGTTTGAAAGCTAGCTGAAAAAATTTGTTGGCGTTATATTCTTGTTTTTGAAATAAATTAAAATTTTATTTCTTGTTTAAAAAACCGAAGATGTGTTTTAAAACATTGAACTAACCCAATAGAATAAGAAAGAACAGCTTCATAATTCTTTGAAAACTAAATAAATAAAAAAATAAGCTTTTATTAATAAGGGTGATCTCAACAAAAAATCATATTAGGATTATAAATTAACTACTAGTTACATGATTAATCATGATTAATTAAATAAATATGAAATTTGAATAATATTTGTATATCATCTTAGAGCATCTGCACCATTTGTATAAAGTAGTTTTTCTCAAAAGTTTTTTTAGCAAACCAAATTTTGACCATGCCTAAAACGTACTATTTTGAATTTTTCTAATTCAATGTTTTATAATCTAGCTCTATATTGTGCTCTAAAATCATATCCCGCAGGTGAGGCAAACTCAAAATTGGTTCACGCATAACCCTGTTTCCAAAGCATTCACATAAACCGTTTTCTTAGCTTCTTCTTGCGGAAATTTATATGAACTATCAAACAGAAGCTTAATTGATACAAAATGAATAAATAAAAACAAATAATTTGCTCATACCTTGTAGCCAGAACAGATTTTCGCTAAAAAAGTTGATATTATCTGGTTGCTGGGACATTTTTCACAAAGTTTTTAATAAAACAGTGTAGCAATACAGGAGCAAGCAAGTAAAGGTTACCAATTTGCAAAATTTATGGGCAGTTTGTGATGGCAATAAATATTTTTCTGACATGGCATATTAGTTTTTAAGAAAATTATTAAGAACAATGTCGAAGCATTTACAAAAAATTATACTTACGCATCAAGTTTGTATTTTCCCGGAAGCGGCAAAGGTTAAGAAAGTTACTGACAAAAAAAAGTTAGAAATCTTATAAATTTTTAACTGTAAAGCATAAAACCATACAAGTAAAGACAAAAAATAAATTAAAAAATGCTTTTATTTGCCTCTTTATCTGAGTCAACGAACTAAAATTTTTGAATCTAAAACAACCGTTACGCTCAATCTTGTATATTGTTTATTTCTTTCATATGAAATCAAAATTCATAAATTTAACTCGATGTATGGATGAGTTGTTATCTAAATTACTTCATTCATATATTGCTATCGAGAATACAGCTATTCTAATAGTTTAAAAGCTCTATGTAGATGAATATTAGTCGAATTTGCGTTTACCTAAAACGGTCAACTTGATTAATTTGATTTGATTAATTTTAATTGATTAATTATTTTGGAACTCTGGCGACTTATAAATAAACATCCGTACTGTTTAAATAATTTGGACCTCTGGCGACTTATACCTAAACAATTTGATTAATTTGATTTGATTAATTTTAATTGATTTAAGGCCTAATTCATGTTGGAAACATTCAATTTATGTATTGTCATCCAGAATAAAGCTTTCCTGAAAGTTTTAGAGCTCTAGGTGGTCGAAATGTGGGTGAATTTTTGTTTCTAAGATTTGATCACAACAGACAAACAGACAAACAGAGAGACGAGTGAAGGTAAATAAAAGTATTTAAAATAAAAGCATTTAAAAAAAATCAGAAATGTAAACAATATTTGAGGCATTTTATATTACAGGTTTCATGACATTGTAATAAAAATTCTATTTAATAGCTTTTAAAAAGCACATTCAAAATATTACGAAATTATCTTTTATAAAAGGGTAGATGATTTTCACGAAAAAGGCATGACTTGGTCTAAAAAGGGCAGCCAATTCCATCACCCCCAAGCTATGCGCCAATGGGAAAAATTAGTTTATTTGAACCACCGATTGTTTTCAAATGGCATGCATGAGTAGACAAATGAAAGTAATTTATCAGCTGTTAGATATCAGATTTTCAGTTAAATAAATTTAGTAAATAAAAAAAAATACTGAGAATTGTGGGTAGTTATTAGTTAATAAAACGTGGTTTATGTTATTACTTCCTTTTTAATTTATTATTAATTAAAAACTCAGCTGAAGCAATCTTGACATTTTGCTTGTCAGAATTTAAAAAATTTGCAAAATGATAAATGTTCTAGCATTTTCATAATCAATAACCAATCTATATAGCTGTTATTTTTCTACGCATTCAATATATATATAACATAGTCATGCATTTTTAGCAAAACCTTTTGATTTGCTATCGATATATTAGTTGACATATTTTTTCTCCCCACTTTGTCACACATCATCAGAAAAATTCAAACACCACCCACCAAATCTCAAAATCTGCATACCCTCTCTTTTGATATATTTCTAAAAACATTTTTACAGGTTTCTAATTACTTTGACTGCAAGTGGATAAAGCTGCGGCTCTCAATAGATACGATAAACGATAAAATTAAATAACCTAAGTATACTTTGGTTAGGATAGATGCATGAGGCAGACCCAAAATAAAGATAGCGGTGTCCAGCCTCAACTTTTCTTTTCTGAATGATATTATACTTATCTTCAAACTAATTTAATTTTTTAAATTCATCCGGAAAGTACAAAAAACATTATTTTTTTCAAGTTATTCAATTAAACTTCTAGTTGTAAGTGCCAATGTGTGAATTCATAAAAAGCCATGTATTTCATATAAATAATCAACAATGTTATGCTAATTTTTATGACCAAACATGGATTGATTCAGATTCATATTAGATTGAGAAGCTGACGATTCGTTGTGAACGTCGTCGATCTTTTTGGAGTTCAAAAAACTCGCTTCATCAAGATGTTGTCCGAAGAGAAACTCGTAGGCAAGCGGGGCATGGAGAAGCATGGCTGTTGTAATACCCAACGTGGCAACAGTGAACGAGACAAGGAAAGCTCTGTCAACAACGAATGCAACTCTTTGCCATTCTTTCTTACAAGCTTCTTTCTTTTCTCGATCTAAAGCCTTCGTTTCGTTCATATCAATCATTCTATGTATTCTAGAGAGAGCTGCTGCAATCGTGTCCCACTCTTGTCTGATGAGATCGTTGGGAAGTTTGTTCGAAGTGCAGGTGGGGTTAGAGTGGGAAGATGCTAAAGGTGTTGTCGATCTGGTTGTTGAGTGAGGAGTGGAAACGCTTGGTGCATTTGAATTCAAATCGTACTGCGCGTTGTGGCTGGTTGAAAATATAGAATTGAGTGGTTTTATGTTGGGATCGTCGTTGAATGTAGATGAGATGTTGTTGGTATGCTGTTGCTGTGAAGGTTGATTTGTAACGGCGGATTCTCTTGCTTTCGTTGTTGAAGACACAGAGTTTTTCATCTTGTTTTCAAACTGTTTCGGAGGACAAAGGATTAACAATATAATCTCTTCACCTATAAATAAATACTTTATAAATAAACACTTATAAATAAATACTTTATAAATAAACACTTATAAAGAGATACTTTATAAATAAATATTTCTAATTTACATAAATTAAATGAAGAATTATTAAATAAAAACACTTCCTTCAAAGTTAATAAAAATAATGAAAAACAAACAATA
>OZ022247.1:20602157-20627157 GCA_963978895.1 Erpobdella octoculata | reverse complement strand
TCAAAAATGTAAAAAAAATAGTTTATTGTATACTGTAAATTTTTATAATATATTTTGAATAAATAAATAAAAGTGTTAATAAATGCTTTGTTATTTGCTAATTATTGCTCAATGTTAAGTTCTTGTCAAAACAAAGTATTTTCAATGTAAAAATGAGATTTTGGTCAGCTAAACAGTATGTATGCCTTGTCAGGTAGGGCCGCTAGTGTTTTTAGCGCCACCAAACAAGAATCTTCATGATAGTTTCACAAAACTCACAGGATAGTGCTCTCCTCCTTTATACTCCATGGACAAAATTTGCAGCCCTCTCTCGAATAAAAACACATGCCAAAGGGATCTTTCAACATATGTAATAGAAGTGGTATTTATGTAATGGAAGTGGTATGTAATGGAAGTGGTATTAATGGAATTGGTATGTAATGGAAGTGGTATGTAATGGAAGTGGTATGTAATGAAAGTGGTATGTAATGGAATTGGTATGTAATGGAAGTGGTATGTAATGGAAGTGGTATTAATGGAATTGGTATGTAATGGAACTGGTATGTAATGGAAGTGGTATGTAATGGACTTGGTAAATAATGGAAGTGGTATGTAATGGAAGTGGTATTTAATGGAAGTGGTATGTAATGGAAGTGGCATGTAATGGAAGTGGTATGTAATGGACTTGGTAAATAATGGAAGTGGTATGTAATGGAAGTGGTATTTAATGGAAGTGGTATGTAATGGAAGTGGCATGTAATGGAACTGGTATGTAATGGAAGTGGTATGTAATGGAAGTGGCATGTAATGGAACTGGTATGTAATGGAAGTGGTATGTAATGGAAGTGGCATGTAATGGAAGTGGTATGTAATGGAAGTGGTATGTAATGGAAGTGGTATGTAATGGAAGTGGCATGTAATGGAAGTGGTATGTAATGGAAGTGGCATGTAATGGAAGTGGCATATAATGGAAGTGGCTATCAATAAACAAAGCAGAAGTTTGAAGATTATATATTTTTAGACATACTAAAAATTTTTCTTTCTTATCTGCGGCTCTGTTGATTTAATTAATGCAAGTAAAAGTTGGAAGAACCGTACAATTCATGCTTGAATGAAACTTTGAATTGGAGTTCAACGGATGACTGAATTTCAATTGCATTTCCATACAAGCAGATGAGAGGAAATGCTGATCGTTATTGTTGTTGCATGTTGTCGTGGTTGTTGTATGTTGTCGTGGTTGTTGCATGTTGTCGTGGTTTTTGCATGTTGTCGTGGTTGTTTTATGTTGTTGTGGTTGTTGCATGTTCTCGTGGTTGTTTTATGTTGTTGGGGTTGTTGCATGTTCTCGTGGTTGTTTTATGTTGTCGTGGTTGTTGAATGTTGTCGTGGTTGTTGTTGCATGATTTTGTGGTTGTTGCATGCTGTGTGTTGTCGCGTTGGTTACAGGTTACTAAAGTGCATAATGTTAATGTGACTATCATTCATTCAGTATTCCGAGTAAAAATTGTTTTTGATAAAAAATTGAATTTGTTATTTTCTAACATTTCAATTCTAAAGACAGATCACATCTTATTAAATTTTTTCAACATCAACACTCTAACGTTCATTGCTGTTACAATTTAACATGATTAATGGATGAACACTTTCAAAAAAAAACAAAAATAACTTGCGCCAATAAAGAATCGAACCATCAAAAAATTTTTGTTTAAATAAAATTAAGTTTTTACTTGAAAATGTTCTAAAAATAAATAAAATATTGTTGTATTTTGTGGTTGAAAAAATATTAAGAGAATAAATATTTTTATGAACTTGCAATTTGTGTGATGAATGTTTTGCACTTCGGCATGGAATTTTGTTTTATAATTCACTTTTCATTTCAATTTTAGGCTGCTTTTTAAAACATAAAAAAAAATTATTTCACTATAATTCAAAATTTTAAAATTTATTAAAATATTTTTTTAAAATATTATTCTTTGTTTAATTTAAGTTAATTTAAAATTTTGGGGTTTTTTTTCTTATAAATGCTTTTATTAATTTCTGATTTCTCTTAATATTTTGCAATCAATATTTGAGTCACTTATTGATGAAAGATTTATTTACTTGTTCACTTGTTTTTGCTTAAAGATAATGCAATATTACATAATTAATTTTGCAAAAATATCAAATTCTTTCTTAAAAATGTAAAATATTGGTTTTAAAAATTTGAGTTTTAATAACATAAATATCATTTGCTTTAAACACTTTTTTATTATATTGTTCATTTGTTTTATGTTTCATTGCACGAGACTGCAGAAATTTGTAGTAAAACTATATTGTTATTTAGCATTCAAGCTTACAAATTAGATTTGACAAATTATCATAATTTTTGAAAAATATTTAAATAAATAAAAAACACCATAACTTATACAGTGGCTATACCATACTGTGATCCACGACAGAAAGTACTTTGGTATTTTTTTACACTGCTTCAACAGTCTTAAAACACCAAGTGTAAAGGACTATAAACTATTATAAAAAATATACGATAAAGTGGCAACATCATACGATAAAATGGCAATATCATACCATAAAATGGCAATATCATACCATAAAGTAGCAGCATCATACCACAAAATGGCAAGATCATACTATAAAACGGCAACACCATATGGTAGCAACATCACACCATAAAACGGCAACACCATATAGTAGCAATACCATAATATCAGAGCGGCGACAGTTTCACGATATGACCAATGGCAACAAATTTAGTTTATTTTTACTTCATTAACTTTAGCGTCGTGCAACCAGATGGAGCATCAACATTTATCAGGACTGTAGGCTTTGCGACGCTATATAAATATTTTCCCCGTTATTTGGATTTTTCATAACAATTATTTTCTGGAGCTTTTTTAAACTGTATATTCAGTTATTCTTTTATACTTTTGTGTCAGAAACAGCTTATAAATGTTTAATTAAAATCTAATATTTATTTTGTTTTTTTTACTATAATTTTTGAAGTATTATAAAACAATTGTTTAAAAAAAACTGAAATTTACTTTTTTTTAAATAAACAAAAAATAAATTTTGTTTTTTAAAATTGCTTTCATATAATATCTTTTAAAGTTAAAAAAGCTAAAAGCATGCAAAATGATATTTATTTTAATAAGCTGCCATTTTTATGAAGATGTTTCAAAAAACAAACTTGTTTCTTAGCATCAGAAGGTTTTAAAAACTATAAATATTTTTTTTTAAACTATTATTTACTGGTAATAAAAAAAAACATAAGTGCTCTTCAAAGCCGTCTAAAAACCAAAGTGATCCTAATTGTCACATAAACCTGAAGGCAATTCTAATAAGAATAAGTTTCGCAGTCCATCCACTGCCAGGCAATCAGGAATTTCATTTTGTCTATTTCCACGCTAATACAATAATTTCCTAACTTCAGGCAAGCTACGCATAGTCATGGGACAAACAGCAAATCGTACTACTGCGACAAAAAACTATATTTTATGAGGTCTTGCAGTTCACAGTTCAGCAGTTATGGTTTGTTTTATTTATAGTAATTGCTAAATTCAGCGAGATATTTTATTAAGTTTTGGAAAATGTTTGGAAAGACTAACTAAAATTACCCTCCCCCTGTCTCATCAGCTAATTTTGGAGGTTTAAGTGTATAAGAGCGTGGCTTATAAAAAAAAATATGTTTTACCCTTTGAAAAATGTATTTTTTACATAGAGCTTGTTTATACAAGAGCTTGTTTATTAACGCTGATGTTAAGTGGAGCTTCAATCACAGAATTTGCGCTGAGATGGTTGAAGAAATAAATATTTAAAAGAAATCAAAATTTATCGGGAAATTTAAAAAACCTGTATAGTGTAGGTGACATCAGGATAAGGTTCCGCACAGCATGAATAATAGGCGGTTCGTCTAACGGCATGTAACTTCACCAGAGTCCATTCGCTGTTCCGTATGTAATTAGACGTATCTCCATCTTCGCCAACCTTGAAAAATTATAAAAAAATTGGTCAGGCAAGTTGAAAGTTTAACAAAACTATCATGTAAACAATTAATCCAAGACCACCAATGTTCTACAGTTGTTTCTAAAAAGTTTGAAATCTTTTATTTACATGAAGTGTTTTAAAGCTAAAACAGCAGTGTGCAGTCGTAGATTGTAACTTCATCATAAATTTCTAAACTCTCTCGTCTGTCATATCCAGTTTTGACACTGGCTTGCATAAAACAAGACTATTTTTCACACAGTTTTAGTCCAGCCTTTTCAAGTTAAAACAATTTTATTTTAAGTTTTACAATTTATTTATTCACCAGTTGTCATCTTCAATTTATTCTTACAACTTCCAGCACATGTGGTGAAAAGACATCAAAGTTTATGTCACTGAACCCAATAGATTTACAATTTATTATTTAACTCGGTACACAGTATCCTAGGTAACTTATTAATCTTGTATTCAATTTTACACTCACTTGAACATTTGCTTGCGTATTGATTTTTTAGTCACCACATAAATTCATCAGTCATCAGTTAGAAATAAATTGATTACTAGCATAATTTATATTGCTATACACTGGCGATGCTTGTGCTGTGGTTTAAAAAAGCTTGTAAAGATATATAAATATATATAATATACTAAAATAAAAAAACAATTTTTTTTAATATTTTTTTTATTTATTAAAAACTAAGTAAAAGTGTGTAAAAATGCTTTTTTTGCTTTAAATACATGTGAAATATCTTTTTTTTAATTTTAAGTAAAACATGCTATTTTGTTTTAATTAATGAGCATGAGAATAATACACGAAAAGTAAAAAAAAACGTAAATTGTATTTAAAACGAATTAATGACAAAATGAAATAAGCTTAAAACTTGATTTAATTACTCTGGCGATCATTCAAACAGTTCATCATGCTGGTATTTTTTTATTGGCGCCACTTTGAAAGAAAGAAATGAAGGAAGAAGAAAGAAAAAGTCCGATGCAGTACCAATATAAGGATATATATGAAACATTTGTTCGGAAATGAGAAAAAATGTTTCTTTGAGATTTGAATAAAGTTCTTGGAGCAAGAGAAAGTTATTGCAAAATTTATATTGCTCGTGTCGTTGATTGTTAGGTGAAAAACTGAGAGGACCGAGTTCTGTCAGTCAATCAGCGGTTGTTGTTGACAGTGAGAGAACTGCTCACAGCGGTTTTGACGCTAATTCCATAATTCTTTCAGTCAACTTCAAGACAAAGCCAGCAAACGCTTTTTGGTTATTAAAGGTGGATTTAGTTTATTTTGAATTTATAGTAAAATAAGTTGTGTTTTAATTGTGTATCGTACTTTCTTTTCGAAGATTGTTTTATTTATTCATAGAAAATGGTATTGTAGAATGATAAAAACAATAGCTATCCTAGAAATCGGACTAGCTGAAAACAAGATTAAAAAACATGCTGATCAACAATCAGCGAATGGAATTCAGATGTTAATAGAACTTGTAATGTTATAAGTTTTCGACATTTAATGATCAATGCTTGATAATTCCATCGATGTCATTTCGGGAATGGAGAAAAATGACGGCTGATAACCAGATGTCATTAAAAGCGTGATTGCTGGTTGACAGTTCTGATAATAAAAATGTCTGTTTGTATTGAAAGCTGCTCTTTGTCGCAGCACTCTCAGGGACAAGTAACAAATAAGACTTTAAATGGCAGTGCGGAATAGCAGCGATTGATATGACAGCTCCCATTTTTTTAATCTCCCTTACATATCTCGTTAAATTTTCAGTTATCTATATAAACAAACTACTGTTTGTTTGTCTTCTATACAAATCCAAACCGCTTGACCAATTTTAACAAAATTTAGCATAGAGTTAGATCTCAAAAAATAGAAAAAGATAGGATAGTTTTTATTAAATATTTTATATTTTTTTATAATAAGAAACATTTCGTGCTAAAAATCTCTATGTTTGAACATCAGAGGTTATTGCGTAACAAAATTCAAATTTAGTTTACCTAACAAAGTTTAAAGGTTTCAAGCAACTTTTAGCAAATCTATTTTAAGTTTTAAGGGCTAACAGATATTTGGAGAGAGAGGAAGAAAGAAAAAGAGCGGGGACGGGGTAGCTTGCGAGATTGGGAAAGGGAGGGGAGCAGGAAAGCGACCGGGAGCGAAAGAGCGACCAAGAATGGGAGAGGGAGCAGGAACGGGAAAGCGAGAAAGAGAAGGAGAGCGAGCGAGAATTGGAAAGGAAGCGGGAGAGCAAGAAGAAGCAGGGAGAACGAGCGGGAGCCGGAGAGCAAACGAGATAAGAAACAGGAGCGAGAGCGAGAGCGAGAGAAAAAGAGAGAATGAGAAAAAGAGAAAGAAACGATAGAAAAACCTCTAAAAACCCCGGTCTACGCCGAATAACCCCGTTAGTTTTCATATAAAAACCAAACAATAAGAAAATAACGAAAAAACAATATAACCTTTGTCAGATTGAGTTGGAATCCGTCATAAGTCCACGAAGCAAACAGCATTGTACAGTTTTGCTCGTCGAATGGAAAATACTTGACGTCAACAGCACAAGAACTTCTAAAAATAACCATCGATAACCATGTGACGTTGCCGTCTGAAGTGACGATGACGTTTGTACTGATTGATGACTTGTACGAGGAGACGTCGGCACTTGAGAAAAAAATTTATATCTAATTATCAGGTAATTGAAAAACTTATAGCAAAATAGTAACGAACTAATTAAATTAGCGAATGCATAACATTTTAACGTGGTACCGCCTCGCTATTCAGTAGACCTTGTGGGTTTAAAAAACAACTAAAACTGTTATTAAACGCAACTCTTGAACAGTTTTATGATTTGATAGACTTTAAAGGTACGTAAAAACCCGATTTATTTTTGACTTTCCACTGTAAAAATACAGAGAGCTGTTAGGGGTTTTTTCACCACATACACGTGTTAAACGACAGCGAATAGAGTATTACACGGGCTGGACCGAAATTGTTATGAAATTACAAATTATAGAAATTTTAGGCTTTAAAAAACAGACCGGGCCAAGCCTAAAAATTTGGCTTATAAAACGGGTCAAGCAGCAAAAAATCAGCCCGTGAACATTTTGCTAAGGGGTATATCCATACCAAAGAGTAAACATACTTGATCTCAGAGCCTTATATTTTGGTGTAAAAATTTGATTCCCTAACAGTTTAAGTGTTTAACTTTTTTTCGTAATTTTTTGAGACCAGGGATGATAAAGTATAGAATTTATATATTATTATAATATTATTTGTATTTTTTATATATCGGCTCCATGCAAAAATATCGGGCTTTGAATTGGATTTCTATAGCTAAAAAATCTTTCTTGAAAAGATAATTAACGCCAACCGCTGCCATAGGCTTTGATATAATTCAACCATGATTTCACCGGGTTTGCTTGACAATTTAATTACGTAGTTATTAAAACTTTAAAAAGCAAAATTAAAAAAAAACCGTTTTAAAAACATTAAATAAAATTCTTGAAAGAACAAATTCATATGTAAGAGAAGTTCAAAGTTATGAAAACATAAAAAATTAAGAAAAAGGTTTTAATTCTGATTACTTCTTTGAAAAAATAATTTGTTTACTTCATCATAACAAGATTTGAAAACAAGCAATTAATTAGTCTAGAAATTTTTTTTTAAATTTCAATGAGGTTTTTCAATGCTTTTTGGATTTACCAGGAAATTTATTTTTAGAAAATGGCTTATTAAGGATATTTCATCGCCATTAATTCTAGGTAATTATATATATATATATATATATATATATATATATATATATATATATATATATATATATATATATATATATATATATATATATATATATATATATATATATATATATATATATATATATATATATATATATATATATATATATACTAGCTGACCCAGCAAACGTTGTTTTGCCTTATAAATTATTTTAGTTTTTTTTATTAAAAGTTTAATGTACAAATTCTGTCAATTTAAAAAAAAACAATGTTTTTTGTCAGACCATCTTTAGCCAACACAAACAAACTGGATGGTTTGCCCACGCAAGAACATGCCACGTTAAGGTAACTGTTCGTGAGAAAAATATGGCGTGCCCAAATCTAAGCCACAAACAGACATCGTTTGACCTTGCGACTTATTAATTGTCATTGCGAATGCCAATCTTATTGTAAATTGAATTCATTTGAATTCAATATGCACTTCTGTTGAAATTATTGGGATCCGTGGCAGCAAAACACTTTCGCCTCGGAACTTGCCAGTCAAAATGCTGGCTTCGACAATGTTTTTCATCAATATTTTAATTACTAATCGCGTGCCATTGCACAGCCGCGGTGGGTTCAAATTCCGAAGTAGAATAACCGGAGATCCAACTTTAAGTTGTAGATGATGCGTTGACATGCCTGGCAAATCCAATGAGTTCAAAAACTCTGTTGGATAATTTACGGCTTCGCTGGCATCGCAAACTGTGTTAATCGATTTGTATGATACCAATTCGCCTGGCAACAACTGCTGTGTCTTAAAATATAAATCATTGACATCCACATTTTTTGCTGCAAAATGACTCTTTCTGCCAGCCACTCATGATTCAGCACTGTGGCCATGGATGATTGTTTTTTATGTTCCACATTGCTTAAGTGCTGAATGAGCTGTTCTGCCTCCATCCAATAAAGTTGCTGCAATGCCAGACGATGCAACGGCCAAAGCTATGCCATTATTTGATCGTATTTCGGCGAGAATTAGAAAAATGAGAAAGATTTTCCCAGTTCCACCTGGTGCATCAAAAAAAAAATCCACCTTGTCCTTCCAAAACTGCCAGTATAATGCGGCCGTAAATTATTTTTTGTTCATCAGTCATTAGTGGAATATAGCGAGTAACAATCGCTGCCATTTTTACAGTATTGTATCGCAGTTTACCTGAAAGGAATCTGCTATGTTTTTGACCTCAAAATGCAAGAAGATAAACACTTTCAATCTCAGACAGTTAAAGATACTCTTTTATAGGAAACAGTATAAATATAAATCACTGGTCAAACTTTATATATATATATATATATATATATATATATATATATATATATATATATTTATATATATATATATATATATATATATATATATATATATATATATATAAACATATTTGCATATTTGCACCTTTTTGTTTTTCCAAACTATCCTAAGATTTACTAAATTTACAGAAAAAATTTCATAAAAATCGGTTCAGCCGTTTCGGAGGAGTTCAATTTCAAAAACTATGACACGAGATTTATATATATATATATATATATATATATATATATATATATATATATATATATATATATATATATATATATATATATATATATATATATATATATATATATATATATATATATATATATATATATATATATGTATGTATATATATATATATATTGGCGGTGGAAGTGGCGCAGATGGTAAGGTAGTTGGCATGATGCAAGGCGGTGTTGCCGATCCGACAGTCGTGGGTTCGAGTCTAAAGTTGAGACATATATATATATATATATATATATATATATATATATATATATATATATATATATATATATATATATATATATATATATATATATAGAAAATAAATGAATTAAAAAAATTAGACAGCACCAACTTGTTATAAAGCAGAATGTCAGGCTTCCAGACGGCATCGTATGGAAGTCTTATGACCTTTAACCCTTCGTAATCTTCTGGTCTCCAACGTAGTTTGGAGTCAATCCATGCCTTTGATGTAATTATTAAAAAACTTAACAAAAATGTTTTTGTTAAATGTATTTATTTAGAAATTTAAAACACTATTTTTCCAATATACAAATGAATAAAAATACGTTTTAAAACTCTTTTTTTCTCTTTGGAAAAAGTAATTTTGTAAATTTGCATTTATAATCTGAAAACTTTAATTTATTTAGATTTTCATTTCAAGTGAAAACCAAAAAAGTGTTTAAATGTTTTTATTTCTAAAATAATGTGGATGTATGTGTATTCTTACGTATGTGTGAATAATATATGGACGTGTGTTTGTACTTGTACGTATGTGTG
Organism: Erpobdella octoculata; assembly: GCA_963978895.1. Classification (NCBI taxonomy): domain Eukaryota; kingdom Metazoa; phylum Annelida; class Clitellata; order Hirudinida; family Erpobdellidae; genus Erpobdella; species Erpobdella octoculata. The sequence goes on along the minus strand of OZ022247.1, from coordinate 20,617,121 downwards.
AATAATATATGGACGTGTGTTTGTACTTGTATGTATGTGTGAATAATATATAGACGTGTGTTTGTACTTGTATGTATGTGTGTGTGAATAATACATGGATGTGTCTTTGTACTTGTATGTATGTGTGAATAATATATAGACGTGTGTTTGTACGTGTATGTATGTGTGAATAATATATGGACGTATGTTTGTACTTTTATGTATGTGTGAATAATATATGGACGTGTGTTTGTACTTGTATGTATGTGTGAATAATATATGGACGTATGTTTGTACTTGTATGTATGTGTGAATAATATATGGACGTGTGTTTGTACTTCTATGTGTGTGTGAATAATATATGGACGTATGCTTGTACGTGTATGTATGTGTGAATAATATATGGACTTACGTATGTAGTATGTACTTTTATGTACGTGTGATACAAAAGTGATTCAAAGGCTTCAATGTTACTTGTAAAAACTCCTATTATATTAAATCAACGATGTATTTTAAACTACTCCTATGATTTAACGATACCTCGCGTGACGACTTTGATGCTTTGAAGGAGGAGTTAATAAAACATCAGATTATTTTAATGCGAATTGAACAAAAATCTTTCTGTAGAATATTATTATTATTATTATTATATAAATTACTGACTGCAGTTTTGATGTAAAAACAATTTAAAATGTGTATTTTGTTTTTGAATAGACTTTTCATAAAAAATTATTAGATTGTGTGTACATTATAAATTTTCAAGGCATACATTGTTTAGAAATTGTTTACAATCGCTTTAACTTGTTTCATAATTTGATTTGTACTTCAATTTTAAAAACTTTCAAAATCATAAACAATGCCTACCTACCTACCTACCAGTACCCATAATATTGAGGGAAACAAATAAGAAACAGCAAATCACAGCTCGTATTCCATTTAACTAACTGGACATTCGCCATTTCTTCGCATGGAAAATTATGATTGACTTTCATGTCAAAACTAATGTTGCGTGTAATTTATTTCCTGGTCGTTTAATAGCGTTTTTAATGAGCGAAATGAAAGAGTCTAACCTGGTTTAGCCAGCAATTTGTTGTGAGTATTTGATTCTTTTCATCCTGGAAATCAGCAATATAAACAGTTTCTGTAGTTTTATTGAATTCATTGTTTTGTTCTATATTATTCTTTGATTAGTTTAAAATGTAAAGAATTATTTAGAATCAAAAATTAATAAAGCATAAAACCAATACAACGAATAAACTGTTAAATGTTAAATAATTATAAAATATAATAAAAAAATTTCTCATAATTTGGTAAATTATATGTTTCATGTTACAATTTAGTTGAAAATTTGTTTATTTGCAATGACCTCTGAACTTCGAACTTTTCCAGTGTTCAGTTTTTGATAAAAATAAATATTGACTCTGACTTCATAATGACAAGATTAAATTGATAAAGTAATTAAATAATTTAAAAAAAATTAGCAGGATGTAAATTTGAGATATTGAAGCCGGGAAATTTTTTTTTTACAGACTTTGCAGAAACGCGCTCCTAAACAATAAAGAAGCTTTCCGATAAGTTAAAAATCAATTTTAGTTCCACGACGTGCAGTGAAACAAGGACTAACGAGGCGGAAGATTTTCTGAGTGCAAAGCGATCTTGAATAGTTGATGGAAGGAGGTGCTTTCCACCATGGCTTGCTTTGTGGCTGCTTTAGTGCTCGCGCTGGCAATAAACTTTAATTTTATTAACTTGTTTCTAAGGTTTGTTTGGAAAGTATAGATAGAGAATTTAGTAAATCAAAATTTTAGTTTAATTATTTTAGCGTCCTAAGATTTAAAAAAAATCATTTCACGATTTGTATATTATGCCATGAGATTTCAATAACCAACTTTTAATTTACTATGGCTCATTATAGAACAATAGGTTGTTCTTGGACGCCCGTGGCGCCCATTTATTTAGCCCGCTAAAAATATGGTAACGGAATCTATATCTATTATTTGTTTATTTATAAATAATTAAAATAAATAAAAGAAAGATACGAGTTCTCTTTTTCTCTCTCTATCTATCTCTGTTACGTTGGTGACGGGTGTATTACCGCGTGAATTTAGTTTAAACTTATATGAATCTTTTTTATGTTCAAATAATTTTTATATATACTATTTAGATATTTATATATTTAATAACGACTAATAGAAATATTTAATAATTTTAAAATTTGGCAATTTTTTTAAAAGCGCTTTTTAATTTGCTTATAAATTTGCTCAAGCGAAATGAATTCGCCTGTTTATAAATTTTGAATCTGAAATAATTTAATCGAAATGAAGATCAAATCATATGAAAAATAATTGAATATTAATATTCAAAATGGTAAAAATAAGTGGTGAAAGTTTTAAAGCTCTAGTTAGTCTAGAAGTTTGTTAAAAATCGATTGAAAATTCATGCGATTGCAGCACCATCTTATCGTCGTGACAGAATCAGTGAGTGAGTGACGAGGGCTTTTATAATATAAATTCTCAGAGAGCTTATGTAGTAGTTTCAATTGCAAAGAGTTGCTGTGCGAATATAAACCTTTTTCGCATTTACCTACTTACTTTTGCATATTCAAGTAATGAAAACATAAACACAGAGTAAAAATGCAATTTCTAAACATATCATTTCAACTTTTATTAACACATGTTTTCGTAAAATCACATAGGTAGGTAAAGGTTGATGTATGTACCTACTGTTTGAAAATATTTGAAACCACAGAATCTGCAAAATATTTTTATAAAAATTCATTTAAAACTGTTTTTATTAATTAAACATAATTAATCTTTACGTTCATTATTTAGTTTGTTTGACAAGCAAAGATTTGAAGATCGAAATAACCACTTAGCCCCGGGTTTGCGTCGGAGAATAAAAATTTTATTACATTTGGATTTTGGACAGAGAGTGTGGGGGGTAGGTGAGACTTTAAGATTCCAAGATTCCAACATCCCAGAAATATTTTTTCCGGACTGTAACGGCTCCACAATAAAACAATGTTGAAGATTTCAGAATGGAAACTTCAAACACTTTAAGGGTTTGTACATGACTATGTGATTTTTCGAAGTAAGTCTGGGTGGAACAATTAGAAATAAGTTTTTGTTAAACTTTCCTACATTTCAGAACATTGAATGTTCCCACTTGGTTGAAGTTATAATCAATTATTTTATTTCAAATATTCAGGTAATATTATCAATTGAATATTTTATTTGAATTTATATATAATTTTTCTTCTTACAAAATTAGAAATAAGTTGCTAAACTTTTTTATGAAAAAAATTACTGATTAAGGCGCACGCTTAGAAAGGCAAAATAAATTATAAACTTCTGTGGAGAAATATATAGATAGACAAGTGGATTTATTAAATAAAAACCACTCTGTGTTGTCTTCTATCTCAATTTGCCGCTTATTAAGAATATAATCTGAGTAACGGGTATCCGGTATCGAAGTAAAGAATTAAAATTAGAAAATAAGCTCACAACGTCAATGATTTGTGCCAATGCAAGACCGAAAGTGACGTTGAGAGGTTCCGATGAATTCGTTGAAGGTCGTATCCTTGGGTCGTAGTTCTTCATGAGGTTACTGATCAGCCGGTATTCCTCATCTCCACAAAGAACTTAACAACGAAATAAAAATTATTGAAGATGACTACATGTAACACAACGAATTTTGTGACAGTTGATCTAGTGAACATGTACTATTTTACCATTACATTAACTCTGGAAATACAATTAACAATACATATATTACAAGTAATTTATTCATAGGAAAACAAATCTTTTTATAACATGTTCAATGGAACATATTAATTGACCGGTTACTATAACAACAATTCACAAAAATTCAAGTACATCTTTATGACCTTACATTTTAGCGCCGTTCTCATATACGAAGATGTGGATGATGGCGTTTAAAATATTTTTCTGTATAACTGTGAATGTGTTCAAATGACATTTGTATGTTTGCACGTGTTTAATAATAAAATAATAATAATAATAATAATAATAATAATAATAATAATAATAATAATAATAATAATAATAATAATAATAATAATAATAATAATAATAATAATAATAATAATAATAATAATAATAATAATAATAATAATAATAATAATAATAATAATAATAATAATAATAATAATAATAACAATAATAATATTAATAATATTAATATTAATAATAATAATAATAATAATAATAATATAATGAGTAAATAAGTCACAGCACGAATGCAAATCAATGTTTTATTTTTTATTTTTTTTTGCGGTATCAAACTTTTTCCAAGTTTTTCTCCGCTGAAATGTTTACCTAACCAATAACATAAAAAAATACAAACAAGCAAGAACACGTGTTCTAGAGACCTCATCGTGAAAGTGGAGATTTTATTGATGAAAGGCAATTATGCTTTTGTGACAGAAGTTGGGATTATTTGTTGACAAAGCTTTTCCCAACTGGATGAGAGATTTGTTTTTCTAATATGACGCAATTTCTAAATAACACTTGCAGACCCACACATATGCACATACATGCATATATATATATATATATATATATATATATATATATATATATATATATATATATATATATATATATATATATATATACATATATATATATACATATATATATATACATATATATATATATACATATGTATATATACATATATATATATACATATATATATTCAAAAGCGGGTCTAGGGTGGTGTGGTTTAGTGGGAAGCCAACAATTAAAAGGTTTGTTACATTATTTGAGATTAGTGGCTACTGAGAATTACCTTCGCTTTCAAAACTACTGCATCTGTTTCGTTTGAATTAAAAATTTTCTATAATTTCCGAAATCAAACTTTCATGCCAAATACAAAAATTGAATGAATAATTTATGTTTGAATTTTTATTTAAAATTACTTTTACGCCATTCAATAGAACGCCATCTGGAAAAAATGCAAAAAAATATAATAAGAGCAATAAAAAAAAGAAAATGGAAAAAATGATTTTCCAGTTAATTTCATAGGAAAACAAAATTCACGCCAAAAGGTTTTTTGAAATCTAAAAAAATGGATTTTTTTTCAATCGTTTTCATTTCTTCGAAGACTTTCATTCATCATTCGTGACGTTCAATTAATTGATCTGTTTATCAAAAGTTGCTGCAGCAACATAGCAATGTGTCGTGGCTGTCGGTTTGTCAAAGTACTGTAATTAAGAATGTTGTGCATTCTACCCTTCTCTGACATTTTCCCTGGCCAACCCTTAAACATTCCACCCCCGGGTAAGACACTTGAACTCCATTAGATGCTCCTTGATATAAAATATTTGTGGTATGGCAATCTAATATTTGTTCATAAATAATATGTATAGAACAACTGTAAAAATTAAACTAAAAATTTCAAAATTACATACACTTTCATCAAAATTGATGACAAAATTATTACTCGTTGTTGTTGATGCCCTTACAATTTTTTTAGCAGTGGCGAGAGCCGAGATCATGGGGATGGCGGAAAGATAAAGGTGCTTCTGCCCCATCTTTTGTCCTTTACAATGGCACGTCATGGCTGCAAATAGAAATACTAGAGAACGTTCTAAAAGGATTAAGATATATTATTTGATTGAGTAATTAATAAATACTCATTCCCACAGAATAAAGGTTAGTATTCATTTTTGATGGGAACCGCACTACTAAAGACTCGACTTTGGCAGGCTCGATACTAAGGTTATGCACGGGTCAAGCCAATGCAAAGCCAACGCAAACGACAGGCAAAAAAGCCAGCATTTCATAATCCTATGATGTCAACTTCTTCCGACCTCCAAACAAATGAATCGACAAAAACACAAAACTATAGATCACGTGACCCACAACATGCAAGCGTTGAAAATACAAACTGAAATAAATCATTTGTTCAAAAATAAACTTGTTAAGCATATCTCAATTTATTTTAAATTTATAAATTCAATTCAATTCTTATTTCCAATGTGATAAAAAATTGAAACTATTGCGTTTGATGAAAAAAGCTCTTTTATTGCAAATTATTTTTTATTTCATCTAGACAATATTTTGATGGTTCAATAAATAATTTTGTATTGCAGCTAAGGTTTAAACAAAACTATTTCTCGTTTTACAACTATAAAACAAAAATACAAACAAAAAAAACTTATATACATTTTTGTACATAAATAGATATATAAATTTTTGTACATAAATACATATATACATTTTTGTACATAAATACATATATACATTATACATAAATAAATAAATAAATACATATATACTTAATTACATTATACATAAATAAATAAATAAATACATATATACTTAATTACATCAACATATACATATACATGTATATACAACCACTAAAGAAATTCAAACAGCAACGAATGAACTGCTGAAACATGAAAGAGTTTGTATAATAAATATGCAAATTAGCTTACACTGCGCTCGTTTGTAAAGTTAATAAACACTCGTTATTTCACACCATGTTGATTTCTTTTTTTCCTATTTTTTGGTTTTTTTCGCCTTTTTTTTTGTTTTATATATTTTTTTATTTGTTTTTCTCTTTATTTTTTCCTTTTTTTTATTTTGCATTCCTGGTGCGTGGGCCGCACAGCATTTGTACATGGCAAATAAAGATGGATGTGTGATTTAATGTGGACTTCTTGCAACTTTTATTCAATCTTATTCATTTAATGATCTTTTAATCAAATATTTATTCAAAGTTCAGAAGATGTTTTCTTATAACGTTGAAAAAACATTGATAATAAAAATAACAGTGTTGACTTTGTTTTCAGTGGCTTTGAAAAAGTATAGTTTCTGGAAAACTAAACTTTGGTTAGTCAAAAAAAAACAGAAATAAATAACGTGAATTTTGTTCTCATGTTTATTTGTATGCGGAATCGTAGCTGAAGAAACCTTTTAAACTAAAAACCCTACTGGAATAATAAAGACCGCGACATTAGTTATGGGTTTAAGGAAAAGAATTAAAATTTTATGCAAAGAGCAATTTTTCAACATCAATAATAATGGATTTTTTCAAATAAAATAATAAAAAACTTGTTTGTTGACTCCCCTTTTGGAAAATCGAAGCTAGTCCTCGCTTTCTTCTCTAGTGAGTATAATTGTTATAATTAACAACAAATGTTGAAACAATCAAAATCTTTAGTTTCGTTTCTAGCAAACAGTTTTCATTTGATTGAACGGAATTGATTGATTGATTGATTGATTGATTGATTGATTGATTGATTGATTGATTGATTGATTGATTGATTGATTGATTGATTGATTGATTGATTGATTGATTGATTGATTGATTGATTGATTGATTGATTGATTGATTGATTGATTGATTGATTGATTGATTGATTGATTGATTGATTGATTGATTGATTGATTGATTGATTGATTGATTGATTGATTGATTGATTGATTGATTGATTGATTGATTGATTGATTGATTGATTGATTGATTGATTGATTGATTGATTGATTGATTGATTGATTGATTGATTGATTGATTGATTGATTGATTGATTGATTGATTGATTGATTGATTGATTGATTGATTGATTGATTGATTGATTGATTGATTGATTGATTGATTGATTGATTGATTGATTGATTGATTGATCAAGCAGTTCTATCAATAGCGGTATTGAATACAAAGAGCTTGCTGGATTTCTGGCGTTTTGGTTCTGTGGGGTTTGACCGTAGAAGTCTAGGAGCGGATCCTGTTTTGTCAGATAGCAAGCCGGGCATTACTGAGCATTAAAATTTGATAACTCAATTTTAACTAATTTAATTCCATCTAATAACAAGCGAAGGATTATTTTCAGCTTCTTGGATTATCGCCATGTTTTTGTTTTATTTGTTCGTGTTTTTATTTCCGAAAGTTTGACCCATTAAAATTCAATAATATAAATAATATAAATAATATAAATAATATAAATAATATAAATAATATAAATAATATAAATAATATAAATAATATAAATAATATAAATAATATAAATAATATAAATAATATAAATAATATAAATAATATAAATAATATAAATAATATAAATAATATAAATAATATAAATAATATAAATAATATAAATAATATAAATAATATAAATAATATAAATAATATAAATAATATAAATAATATAAATAATATAAATAATATAAATAATATAAATAATATAAATAATATAAATAATATAAATAATATAAATAATATAAATAATATAAATAATATAAATAATATAAATAATATAAATAATATAAATAATATAAATAATATAAATAATATAAATAATATAAATAATATAAATAATATAAATAATATAAATAATATAAATAATATAAATAATATAAATAATATAAATAATATAAATAATATAAATAATATAAATAATATAAATAATATAAATAATATAAATAATATAAATAATATAAATAATATAAATAATATAAATAATATAAATAATATAAATAATATAAATAATATAAATAATATAAATAATATAAATAATATAAATAATATAAATAATATAAATAATATAAATAATATAAATAATATAAATAATATAAATAATATAAATAATATAAATAATATAAATAATATAAATAATATAAATAATATAAATAATATAAATAATATAAATAATATAAATAATATAAATAATATAAATAATATAAATAATATAAATAATATAAATAATATAAATAATATAAATAATATAAATAATATAAATAATATAAATAATATAAATAATATAAATAATATAAATAATATAAATAATATAAATAATATAAATAATATAAATAATATAAATAATATAAATAATATAAATAATATAAATAATATAAATAATATAAATAATATAAATAATATAAATAATATAAATAATATAAATAATATAAATAATATAAATAATATAAATAATATAAATAATATAAATAATATAAATAATATAAATAATATAAATAATATAAATAATATAAATAATATAAATAATACAAATAATATAAATAATATAAATAATATAAATAATTGTACTCCATAATCCGTCCAGACTGATTCTATTTTTTTACGACGAAAGTTCCTGTAGAGAGGTGGCAGAGGACATGCAAGGGATTATCCACACGTCATGCCTCAATTATATTTATACATTGAATGAGTTCTATATGCCTCAATTATATTTATACATTAAATAAGTTCTGTATTCCTCGATTATATTTATACATTAAATAAGTTTTATATGCTTCAATTACATTTAATTATTAAATGGGTTATGTATATTCTTTAGTTTTATTTACACATTAAAAGTGGTTCTGGATTTTTAATTATTCATTAAAAGGATCTGCAGTCTGCATGCTTTATACTTGAACAAGTTCAACAGGAAACGTATTTGAAAAGTATTAAACTATTTATGATTTGAAAAACGATAATTATATAAATTTATTATAAACTGCTACACATTAAGTTTTAATTTTCTAGACTTGAAAATCAACTGATAATTTATTAAAAAAATTACATTTGCTTTTTTCAGGACTTCATTAAGCTACGTGTGTTTTGTCACGGCATATTTACTCAATTTAGAAACACTTTCTGTTTTTCAATTTTTTTCCAAATTTTATACATAGGTATATTTAGTTTTTATGGTATGATCCAATATAACAAATTCAAAATTTTAACATGCATAAAGTTAAATTAAATGTTGCCCGGAGCTTTTAGAGGTTTTCGATCGTTTTTCTAAACGATCGTAAACCATATATGTACACATTCACCAAAGTCTACAAACACGTCAAAGTATCACGCATGCCTGCTATGTCAAATCTGGCATCGGTCGTTTAACACCAAGGGGCCACGCTTCAAAGACATTTATGCCTCGAGCAATCAACAAGTTTGTAGAAGACATGGTTTTAATATACAACAATTTTATTCGTCACATACAGTAAATAAAACAATTGGACAAGAAATAACGTCAAGATCTTAAGATCAAACGAGCAAAAGACAATTGAATAAAAAGATTAAAAAAACTGCCTTCAACTGTTCGTACAAATTGTAGCTGTAGGTATATACACACTCAAACAGCCAGATACCATACACTTCAAAACATCACTAACACCCGGTCTACCACTTCTGCCAAACTTCAAAAAGACGCACACGCTCGCTTTAGCGAGGTCAGGAAAAGTTATTTCAAAGAGACTCTTACGCTCGTCGATAAATCAACCCGACTCAGATTTCATGCATACTTCAAATAAAAACTAAACCCAATTGGAAATCATTTAATTGATATAAAAAACCTATTTTGTTTTTTAATAAAAGTGGCGGTAGCGAATAGCGCTGAGAACAGCTAAAAAGTGTAGCGGCGCTTTCATCAACAATCTTGTCAGCCAATAGTACCGCTCTTAACAACCCTGGTAGCCATCACTATTTTTTTTTAAATTACTGATATGTTTAAAATTTATTTGATCAAAGATGAAGAATTGTCTTTTAAAAATACATCAAATTACTTTACGCTGAAAATATCTTGGGTATATATTGATAAAGGTTGCTGATGAGTGGCTTCAAAATTTGATAAATAGTCCTCTTGATGAATAGTCTTTAGATGAACAGTCCTTATGATGAACCGTCCTCTTAATGAATAGTCCTTTGATGAATAGTCTCTTGATGAATAGTCCCTTGATGAATAGTCCTTGATGAACAGTCCCTTGATGAATCGTCCTTTGATGAAAAGTCCGCATACCCTCACACATATCCCCATTGACATATACAAACACTCACGTACAAACATACACAGGCAAACACCTAGACTCACACAGATCCAACTATTTATTGCAATGATCAGTTTATTCTATCTAATGTTCATATACGAAAGAAATTGGTCATTCCCATACTTCTATACATATGCATCTCTCTATCTTATTATATATATATGTATATATATATATATATATATATAATATATAATATAAATATATATATATATATATATATATATATATAATATATATATGTATATATATATATATATATATATATATATATATATATATATATATATATATATATATATATATATAGTCACAAATTGATTTAGAAATATCTTCTCAAACGATATTCATGTGCCGTCATTTCCTGACATCCTATTTATTCCTACTGCATTTTTATAGACGTTTTCGCTTTTTATTTTATTTTGTAATTTTTTCATTAGTTTGATTATTTGTTCCTTCATCGTCACAATCATCATCATCACCACACCTCAATCATGACATGATGATCTTCCTTTTCTAAAATAATGTTATTTCAAAACATACACATCGATGAAGTTAGCTGATAGTTCTTCACACTATGAGAGTAATGTCAAACGCAACTTCTTTTTGAATTTTCTCCACAAAAACAAAAAGCACTCAGTTTTACGTTTCAACAATATTGTGATTGATGGTTCTACGTAAAATAATCAAACACCACCAGCAAGATATTTAGCGTTTTGTTTTTTAGAGTAATTTTGGAAGCTTGTATCTAAAAAGACAGCTTAATAAAACACTTTTGGCTGGCTAGCTGGTGAGGAAAATAAACTCGAAAACTAGAAAACGTAGAGAGTTCGGGTTTTTTGCATTAGATTTGTGCCATAAATTATTCCGAAAGCGATTTTTTATATTTCTCAGCTATTATTATTTGTTTCTTAGGTGCGAAACAAATATTTGCCTCTCAGCCTTTCAGCTACTGTTTAACGCAAATAATAATAAATTTAAAATATCGGTAATATTATTCGACTCAATTATAAAACTGATATAATTAAATTAAAAACCGACAATGACTATTTGAGATTTATTTTGCTTTTAGCCCAATGTAAACAACAATGTATGGAAACGCCAAGGAAAATTTTAAAAATTAAGGGTTATTAAATTGTCAAATTTAAAGTGTCAAATTGGCTAATCTATTTTTAAATTATAAAAAAGAAAGGTTTTTAATGCTATATTCGATATAAAACAAAAACGTCTGTCATTTTTTCTAAAATTAATTCTATTTAAATAAAAGTTTTTGTGAAAAGTTTTAAAAACATTTTTTTATAAAGTTTTACAATCACAAATTTCAGAATGTTTTTTTCAAATTAAAACAAATGAAAAACTTTTTAAACCAGAAATTAAAATTGAATAATTTTTCTGTAGTGATAAAAAATTTGTAAAGGTGGAGGTTCAAAGATATTTGCAGTTTTCTAAAATCACCTTATTGCAGAATTTTTAGCTTTAGTTTAAAAACGAAAAATATTTTATAGAAAACAGAACAAAATTTCAAACTGACAACACTTTCTTTAAACAACAAACAAAGCTAAAAACAAAACAGCATTACGTTTCACAAGTTGTCTTAAAATTTTAATTATTCAAATACATTTGAAACAATTTTTGAATATTTTTTTAAAATAATGAAACAAATTCTGTTTCACAAATAAACATTAAGCAAGTAAAGGAAAAAACGAGTATTTCCTACACAAACTTTTATTTCAAATACACTCGATTTAGAAAAACGGAAGACATTCAAATTAAGTTTTTTTTTTTTTATTGAATCATGTATTGTCATCAAAAAAAACAATGCTGAAAATTTCAGCTTCCTAGTTAGTCAAAAAGTATAAATATAAATATAAATATAAATATAAATATAAATATAAATATAAATATAAATATAAATATAAATATAAATATAAATATAAATATAAATATAAATATAAATATAAATATAAATATAAATATAAATATAAATATAAATATAAATATAATATAAATATAAATATAAATATAAATATAAATATAAATATAAATATAAATATAAATATAAATATAAATATAAATATAAATATAAATAAATATAAATATAAATATAAATATAAATATAAATATAAATAATATATAAATATAAATATAAATATAAATATAAATATAAATATAAATATAAATATAAATATAAATATAAATATAAATATAAATATAAATATAAATATAAATATAAATATAAATATAAATATAAATATAAATATAAATATAAATATAAATATAAATATAAATATAAATATAAATATAAATATAAATATAAATATAAATATAAATATAAATATAAATATAAATATAAATATAAATATAAATATAAATATAAATATAAATATAAATATAAATATAAATATAAATATAAATATAAATATAAATATAAATATAAATATAAATATAAATATAAATATAAATATAAATATAAATATAAATATAAATATAAATATAAATATAAATATAAATATAAATATAAATATAAATATAAATATAAATATAAATATAAATATAAATATAAATATAAATATAAATATAAATATAATATAAATATAAATATAAATATAAATATAAATATAAATATAAATATAAATATAAATATAAATATAAATATAAATATAAATATAAATATAAATATAAATATAAATATAAATATAAATATAAATATAAATATAAATATAAATATAAATATAAATATAAATATAAATATAAATATAAATATAAATATAAATATAAATATAAATATAAATATAAATATAAATATAAATATAAATATAAATATAAATATAAATATAAATATAAATATAAATATAAAATATAAATATAAATATAAATATAAATATAAATATAAATATAAATATAAATATAAATATAAATATAAATATAAATATAAATATAAATATAAATATAAATATAAATATAAATATAAATATAAATATAAATATAAATATAAATATAAATATAAATATAAATATAAATATAAATATAAATATAAATATAAATATAAATATAAATATAAATATAAATATAAATATAAATATAAATATAAATATAAATATAAATATAAATATAAATATAAATATAAATATAAATATAAATATAAATATAAATATAAATATAAATATAAATATAAATATAAATATAAATATAAATATAAATATAAATATAAATATAAATATAAATATAAATATAAATATAAATATAAATATAAATATAAATATAAATATAAATATAAATATAAATATAAATATAAATATAAATATAAATATAAATATAAATATAAATATAAATATAAATATAAATATAAATATAAATATAAATATAAATATAAATATAAATATAAATATAAATATAAATATAAATATAAATATAAATATAAATATAAATATAAATATAAATATAAATATAAATATAAATATAAATATAAATATAAATATAAATATAAATATAAATATAAATATAAATATAAATATAAATATAAATATAAATATAAATATAAATATAAATATAAATATAAATATAAATATAAATATAAATATAAATATAAATATAAATATAAATATAAATATAAATATAAATATAAATATAAATATAAATATAAATATAAATATAAATATAAATATAAATATAAATATAAATATAAATATAAATATAAATATAAATATAAATATAAATATAAATATAAATATAAATATAAATATAAATATAAATATAAATATAAATATAAATATAAATATAAATATAAATATAAATATAAATATAAATATAAATATAAATATAAATATAAATATAAATATAAATATAAATATAAATATAAATATAAATATAAATATAAATATAAATATAAATATAAATATAAATATAAATATAAATATAAATATAAATTAAAATATAAATATAAATATAAATATAAATATAAATATAAATATAAATATAAATATAAATATAAATATAAATATAAATATAAATATAAATATAAATATAAATATAAATATAAATATAAATATAAATATAAATATAAATATAAATATAAATATAAATATAAATATAAATATAAATATAAATATAAATATAAATATAAATATAAATATAAATATAAATATAAATATAAATATAAATATAAATATAAATATAAATATAAATATAA
>OZ022247.1:20554657-20597157 GCA_963978895.1 Erpobdella octoculata | reverse complement strand
CCTACTTACAACACTTCTGCAGATCCTTTATCGAAAAGCGCAATCAAATGCCTGTTTATTATCATTATTAAACCGACATATTTCTTCAATAACGAGGACCACAAAGCAATTCCCAGTAATCGTTTCCATGTTTAGCATAAATACGACATTACTGAATCACCGATGATGTCTCCTAAGCTGTTTGTACCTGGAATATTCCCCGTTTCACAATTAACAGCAGGGAGTTTGAGATTTCTAAATAACCAAGACCGATGACTTTTTGATTTTATTTAAAAGAGGACACTAAAAATTGTGGGTTCTAAAACTTGAAATCCGGAACGTTTCTTCATCGTACAGCAAAACCGACCGGAAATTAGATTCAGAAATTTCACCTGGATAGTACGACATCTACGTATATACTGCTGCCGCAAATAACATGTATTTGTCACGTTAAATCATAACTAGAGTTGATAAAGAAGCACATTTGCAGCTTCACAGCAGACCAAGGGAATTTTTTTTTTTCAGTGATTGAGACTAATGTGATTTTAACATTCTGTTGTCCCAGCGATACTGCAAATTCAATAATTTATTCTGTAAAACCACGCTGCAGTTAATTTCACCCAGATGGGAAAGAAAGAGCCTTTTCTACATCGCTCAGAAATATGATGAAATCGCTTGTTTGTGATGCATTGTAGTGACAGCTTTCAAACTTGTTCCAAAATGTTGCTTCAGCTTTCACTGGAGCTCAGAGAGTTGAGGTTTGATTTCGGCCATGAATCTTACAACTAATAGTCGTCTTCATAATTTGTAACCAATATTTTTGAAATTACAAATTAGGAATTAGCTTTGAAATTCGCTAAATACGAAATCCGCTTAATCCGAACAAACATTTGCGGTAGCGGAAAATACGGAATAATCTGAGTTTATTTTGGATCTCTAAAATTAAGTTTTATAATGTAAAGTCTGAAATAATTTATCTTTCATCGTCTAATTAAAGTTGTTTGATGTTAGTTACAAAAATAACATAATTTTGTTACAACGCCGACGTCCAATTATATTTCTTTCTTATTATTTAAACAACACAAATTGAATTTAAAAAAAAATAAAAAAGCTACAATACATTGCAAGAATATTTTTATTAATTAAATTTTTCATTTTTATTTTAATAATTGAATAATAATAAAATTTCATAACTTATCTTCATTTTAGCGAATTTTCATAAAAAATCTCAAAAAGCCAAAAGTCCTGATAGTAGTCTTCACTCTCATCTATTTAATTAAAGTTTTTGTGACGTCACAAGACCGAACAGCCAATGAGAAGAAGGTACGGTTCATCTTCACCACGTATTTACGTTGCGTGTCATTTTGTGTGGAAGAAGTTTTGAAAAATTATTTCACAGCTGTTTGAATTTGTCGGTGATATGATTATATTTAAATTTGTCTATTTGAAGTCACGACATCATTCAAGCATGTGTTTATATAACTTATTATTTTTTATTATATCATGATTTTTTCAAGTTTATATAATAAACTTTTTGATTATTGTTAATGTTTTTAATTGATTTTTTCGTTTATATAATAATTAATAATTAATTAATTTAATTGTTGAAGTTGGAGCACGATGAGCGGAAAAATCGTTCATCGAATTTCATATTCGACTTCCCAGTAGTGAGATTTCCCCTGGACACGGAAGAAAACGTCATGAGATTCAGAGTGGAGCGTTTCAATTCATTCAAAAACAAGAAAAACGTGTCAGGCCTGGGAGAATGGGGTCAACCTGCCTACCTGGGAAAAGGTCATAAAGAAGAAATTGATAATATAACCAAGGTCGAAAAGTTCAATAAAATTCTCGGGGATTTAATTTCTCTTGACAGGAAACTGGGAGACTACAGAATTGAGCAGTTAGACATGTTGAATACATTTTTAAGACTGATAATGTGACGGGGATGATGGTGGTTGTGGTGTTGGTGCGGTGGTAGTGGTGGTGGTGGTGGTTGTGGTGATGGTGGTGATGGAGGTGATGGAGGTGATGGTGGTGATGGTGATGGTGGTGGTGGTGGTGGTGGTGGTGGTGGTGTGGTGGTGGTGGTGGTGGTGGTGGTGGAGGTGGTAGTGGTGATGGTAATGACGATGACTATGAAGATGATAGTACTAATAATAATTATTGAAAAATTATTATTAATAATCTTATTATGGCGATTATAATTATTATTATTTAATGTTTTAGAAATGTATTTGTGCATTTTTTTCATTTCATGTTTTCAATTTTTTCTGAAATCTTCAAAGAAAACTCTCTGATCATGGCCCACTATACTCCGAGACTTTTAAGAATCGTTTTTGTAATAATACTCTTAAGCACAACTTTGAACTTAATCTTCTTTCTCAAAATTATTTTCTATTCTATAATTATATAATTAAATATATTAGTTACGGTACAGTAATGTTATAAATAAATATATTATTTACTGCTCAGTAATATTAAAATAAATATATTATTTACTGTTCATTAATATTAAAATAAATATATTGTTTACTGTTCAGTAATATTATAAATAAATATCATATTCACTGCTCAGTAATATTATAAAAAATATATTATTTGCGGTTCAGTAATATTATAAATAAATAGATTGGTCACCTAAAATTATGTGGCCTAAAAATTAGGCAGCTTGCAAAAAGTTTTTTGAACCTTTATTTGTTGCTTCGCGTCGTCAGAAGAAAGTTTGCTTTTAAATCTTAATTAAGTTTTAATAAAAATTTTAGAGCGTTTGAATAATTTATCAGTTTTGTGAAAATGGCAGACATTTTTTTTCATAAACAAAGTTGACGTTTGGTCTGACATTTAATTTTTAGTTTTAAAATATTAATAAACATTTTTATGAGCTGTCCATTTCTATTTTTTATAAAGCCAAGAAATAACTAAAAAATTTAAAAAAAAGTTATTTGAGATTAACAGTTCGTTTTCATACAGATGCAAAAGTGTGAATTATCCAGAGAAGTTACCTAACGCCAGTGTGGTGATAGTCTTCTGCAACGAAGCCCCATCAGCACTCCTCAGAACTGTGCACAGTGTCATCAACAGATCTCCACCGCAGTACCTCCATGAAGTCATACTTGTTGATGACGCCAGTGATAGAGGTGTCGAGATTGCTTCAGATTTTTATTTCAATTGAAGTGTAATTTATGCAAAGCCGTAAAGTCACGTGATTTTGTTCACGTGATTGCTGAACACCTGATTGATTGGATCAAGAAAATAACCGATTTCAAAAATAAGCGAAAAATAATTTTTTTTTAATTTCATTTTTTTCAGACGATTTGAAGTTGCCACTGGAAGATCATTTGGAGATGGCGTTTCCTGAAAATATTGTCAAGTTGATTCGCTCAGATGAGAGGATCGGGTTGATGAGGGCTCGAATGGTGGGGGCAGAAAGAGCCAGGGGAGAGGTTTTGATATTTCTTGACGCACACTGTGAGGCAACAGATATTTGGTTTAGTATCTTTCATTTGCTTTCGTATCAATTCAATTTTTTAAAGCAGTTAATTTTTTCAATATTAAACTCTTACATTTGAATGAAATTAAATTAATTTCTGAAAATATAACAAAAAATAATTAAAATAAAATTAAATAAAATGTTATTAATGAAAATGAAAATATATAAATATTATTAATTGAAATAAAAAATTTAAAATATTAATTATTAAAACAAAAATATATAATACTTTTTCATGTAAAAATGCTTTCAACACAGTAAATATTTTTTTTTTAATAATTTTTTAATTTTGAAAGTGTGTTTTGAATTTTTTTTAGTTTTTTCGCTAAAAGAATGTCCTGTTTCAGTTTTAAAACTAAGAATTGTTTTAAAGGGTTTGTTTTAAAAACAGGTTAGAACCACTTTTGGCACACATAGAAAAAGATAGAAGAGCAGTTGTGTGTCCACTCATTGACCTGATCTGTACCTCAACTCTGGGATACTTTCAAAATGGTGGAAGTACATCGGGCGGCTTTGATTGGAACCTCAGCTTTGATTGGATGCCCATTCAAGCACAAGAAAAAGAAAGAAGAAAGAAAGAGACAGATTCAATCAGGTGGGACTCATTAACTTTTTGATTTTGTTTAATTCGTTTTTTATTTATTGGTCAATCCTGCCTCATGTTAATTTATCATTCAAATACTTTTTTTTAATTTAGTTCAACATATTGATTGTAAAAATTACCTTTAATCTTTTTATATCTCATAATGAAAATTTAATTAACAAATAAATCAGCGATGGCAGAAGCACGGTGAAAACAACTTTTGCTTTTCAAATGATTTGAAGCTTTTTAAAACTAATGTTGTCAAAACAAAAGTAGCAGAAAAAAAAGAAACACCAAAAATATTTCCCACCAAAGATCATAATTTTGATCCTATTGTGTCTTTTTCCCTCCTCTTTTTCAAGGTTTGGGACGGGGAAACATTAAGTGAGTTAAAGTCCTGATAGAAGACCTGCTATTAACGCAATTATTTTTTTTTAAAGTAAGATCTTTTAGAGTTGAAGGGTTTGATCGGGTCATATATATATATATATGCATAATTGCATGCATGCATAAGTGCATGTTTCAGCATAGGCGTAGGCGTGCATGTGCGCATATATGCATGAGTACATGATTGTGTTCATTTTTATGTTGAGAATGTCTTGAAATGATAACAAGAAAACTTCAAATCTGTTGATCTGACGTTTCCAAATGATAGAATTATGATAAACAATTTATAAAAACTGCATGTTCACTAAGTCCACCTCTGCCGTATGATAATATTTATATTATTCTCCCGGGTGAAATTCTTCAATTTCAAACACAAAACTTTTTTCTACACAACTTATTCACAGAATGATTAATGATGACGAATCACGTAGATCTGTAACGAATTACCTAATAAGATATTCCTTCAGCCAGGCATACGTTAATAATGAAGAAACATGTGAAAGCATCTCAGCCTTGCCATTTAACACTGTTTTCGGATGTAACTTAAAGTTCATTATCGGTCATTTTTTCTGAAAATAATTTCACGTTTTAATTTTTGATAATATTTGTATTTCATCAGCAAATATTTAGTGGCAACGAAGCAAATAAACAAACAAAAGTTATAATATAATAATAATAACTATACTATGATATAATAATAATATTATGAAATAATAAGTATATTATAAAATAATAATTTATTATGAACTATTAATTATATTATAAAACGATAATTATTTTGTGAAATAATAATGTTAGTGTGAAATAATAATCTATCTATCTACATAATTTGCTATGTATGTATGTATGTATGTATGTATGTATGTATATATGTATGTATGTATGTATGTATGTATGTATGTATGTATGTATGTATGTATGTATGTATGTATGTATGTATGTATGTATGTATGTATGTATGTATGTATGTATGTATGTATGCATGTATGTATGTATGTATTTATGCTAGCAATTTTGCGTAATGCTATATATATATATATATATATATATATATATATATATAATGTTATATCTATGGTACTGATTTCACTTTTCCCATCTATTGATATCCCGACAAGTATTTTTATTAACATTGATATATTAGAAGGTATAAGTAGCATTAACCAAGCTTTATTTATTATCGTCCAATAAACTATAAAACCATTCTTCTGAACCTGTAATACGATTTGACGATTTTACAACACTGGTGTCTTGAAGTGGATTAAAAAAATGGTTTTGAAATCATTGGATGAGCTTTGGGAGAGTGAATTGAAAGACGAGCTGGAGAAACGTGGCATGAGCGATACAGGTAAAAAGGACGAACTTAGGGAACGCCTCTTAGCCGCGTTAGTGAATGAAGGCTATGGGCCTGACGACGATCAATATTTATTCGATATTGACGAGGAAGCTGTGGTTAAGCGAAAAAAATTAAAAACCAAATTGCTGGAAGAAGAAAGACAACAAGCGAGAGAAAACATGGGAGCACAGGGGAAGACAGGAGAAGGAATGATTCTTGGCCACGAAAACAAAGTAGCAGCAGCCGGTACAACTGTTGAGAGTTTAGTCGCAGGGTTGGCTGAGGCAGTGGTGGACACGGTTCTGGACCAGCGGATTGCTGGTGATGTGGGTTGCTGCGACGAAACCCAATTTGAACTGGAGTCCACCAGCTGTGTCTCAGAGCATGTGACGGATGACGGCCGTACAGACTGCACAAGTCAGGTGGGTCATGATGATGAGCCTGTCAAAGACGGTCATGATAAGGAACCTTGCAAAGATGTTCAAGATGAACCATGCAAAGATGGTGATGACCAGCCTGGCAAAGATGGTGACAATGATACAGTCGGTTTGGACGTCGACAACAAATCTAAAAAAGATGAAAAGAATGTTGAAAACGAAATGTAAAACGATGATGATTATAATAATGGCAATAACAGCAATGGCTTTTACCTATACAGCGACGGTTCTAAAACGGAAGCCTCCATAACAGACGACGGCACCGAGTATTCAGGGTCAGATTTTAGTGACGAATCTGACTCGGATGAAGCAACCGAGGATTTAAAAACGGACGAAACTCCAATGGAGAAATACGTCGAAGCTAACTTGACAAAAAAGAAGACACTGATTTGAAAGACGATGGCGATGATTTGAAGAAAGATCCGCTGGACGATACGAAAGTTGATACCGATGAAAGAGTTGAGTTGGAATGTGAAAAAAAACGTTCGATTGTAGCTTGGAAAAAAACAAAGATGACAAAACAACAATAGCAATGCAGCCAGCAAAAACTCTGAAAAAGATGAGCCAAGAACAGAGAACGGTACCGAGGATTCTGAATCATATGAATCCACAGAGGATTCTGAATCAAATAAACTAACAGTCATTTTAAAATCAAATAGCAGTTTGATGAAGGGATTTATCGGATTTATGGAACGTGTTTTCGAAAAACCTTTTGAAGAGTTTCTTGAGAAAGATCTTGAGGAGTGGAGGAAAAAAAGACCAGCCATGGAATATTCGATGGAAAGATATCTCAGATATTTTCATGAAAAAAATATGGTGGATATTCGATGGCGGGATTGTTATGGAAAACAATGTGCTGAATATTCGATGAAGAGATACCTCAGATCGTGTAATGAAAAAAAAAGGTGCTTATTTGAAATATGATTTCAACAAAGATCTAAAAGATGTGAAGGAAGAAGAAAAAGCAGACAGTTCCAATAAACCGTGCAAAGATGTTCAGGAAGAGGCATGCAAAAAAGGCTGTGATGAACCGTGCAAAAATGGCGACGATGAGCCAAAGAAAGACTCTGTTGATGAGCCAAAGAAGGACTGGAAGAAACTGCGTCAAACGGTCAAGAGACTTGACCGTGTTGTTTGCGAATTGCGGTCAAGGCCACGAGTAAAGATCAAGGTATTCTGTGTTTGTGGCCGAGTCGCATTTCCCAAAAGCGACTACGCGGTTCGAGACGAAAAAGATTAAGAAGGGGGTTGTGTTATATCTATGGTACTGATTTCACTTTTCCCATCTATTGATATCCCGACAAGTATTTTTATTAACATTGATTATATTAGAAAGTATAAGTAGCATTAACCAAGCTTTATTTATTATCACCCAATAAACTACAAAACCATTCTTCTGGACCTGTAATACGATTTGACGAATTTACAACAATATATATATATATATATATATATATATATATATATATATATATATATATATATATATATATATATATATATATATATATATATATATATCTTTTTTTATATTTGATAAAAACAAAAAAGACCGTATTTTTGACAGGATACTTCTAGTTAAATTATGAAATAACAATTATACTATTAAATAATAATTATATTATGACATAATAATTATATTATGACATAACAATTATGTTACAAAATAATAATTATATTATGACAACAATTATAAAATAGTTTTAATTTTTTTCTCCAGGGCTCCATCCATGGCGGGTGGACTTTTCGCCAGTGATAGAAAATTTTTCTTTGAACTCGGTGGATACGACAAAGGTATGAGTACATGGGGAGTTGAGAATGTGGAAATTTCGATCAGGGTATGTTTTCTTGGTCATGCTTGGTTATTGTTTATTTGCTAGTGTTTGTGTAGATAGGTACTATGCGTTTCCAGTGGTTGGAAAACCAATGGTTAAATTACTCTTAAGTCGAGTATCAAACTGAATTTTTAAAAAGTTCCGAAGGTCCATAAAATTAAAACCTTCCAAAACTTATGAGAGCAGAAATACTGATGAAATATAACAGACACAGGATATATGAATCGAGAAATGGGACATAGTTTAAATGATTATATTGATCTCAAAAATGTTCCAATTATATTTTTTGGCTTTTATTTTACTTTACTCATATTATAAAATTTACTATTTTAATAAAAACAAAAACCATTTTGTTCAATTTTTATTGGTATAGATTAATGATATAAAATTTAATTTAGATGATATGAAATTAACAGTCAAAAAGGTTTGAATAAATAAACAGAAAATAAATAGAAGCAACAAGCCTGTAAATATACAAAATAATAAATACAACAAATATATAAACAACAACATGGCCCACACAAAATTCATATATAACTTATTATTACTTACCTATTATTCGTTCTTTCTGTTAAAAAAGAATTTTGAAATTGAAAAAATGACATGACTGATGCTGACTCTTCGAGCAACTCGACCTTGCAAATAAGAATTTTACACTCAAAATCTAAAAAAAACTTATTTTAATACAATATTGTTTTCGTATTGGTTGGATTTTAAAATCTTAATTTTGATGTCTTCGTACTAGAAAGAAAATTTCATTTTTTTTTGCAATTGCTAAACCAGGTGTGTTGTGGAATATTATTTTAAATACATTTTATTACAAATATTTTTAATCTAGTTAGTTGTAGAATTTATTATCAAAAAATTCAATACGTGTTCTTTTATATTTTAATTTTTAAAAAAATATCATATTTATAATAAATCATCAGACTTGGATGTGTGGCGGCTCAGTTGAGTTGATTCCATGTTCAAGAGTCGGGCACATGTATCGCTCAGCTTTTCCCTACTCAACAGGTAAATGATATTCATTTTTCCATACGATCAATATATGGCAAACGTTGTGGTCTAATAATTCATAACTTTTTTCCATGCCCTGTGGAAGTGAAAATAAGCAACATGTAACTCAGTTTTTAAACAAGTAAAGAAAAAAACGTGTTTTTCAACACAAACTTTTATTTCAAATACACTCGATTTAAAAATACGAAAGATGTTCAAATTAAGTTTGTTTTTTAATTGAATCATGTATTGTCATTCAATATAAAGCTATGTTGAAAGTTTCAGCTTCCTAGCTAGCCAAAAAGCTGGTTAAATTTTACTTGCAAGATTTGCGTACAGAGAAAGCCACACACACACACACACACACACACAAACAAACAAACAAACAGAGATTGTACCTAAATAAAAGTTTGTAAAAAATGATAAAATTTCTCGTGCCTAAACGATTTACAATGAGTATGTAGCAACCAACGCATGCATTTTCAAATAGTTCAACGACAAAATGTTTATAGATAAAACACTCAACAACAGAATGTTTAAGACAATAGGCTTAAGATTTAAGATCAAATTCTCCCGGCAAAATATCACGACTTTAATGCTTATACAAAATCAGTAATGAAATATAGATAACATTTATAGCAAGGCGTATTAAACAAGTGAAAGTTAATTTGAAAAATTTAAAACATGCTTTTAAGACAGTTTTAAAATTTTATAGCGACATCGTATCGTAAAAATATTACCCCAGCAAATAGTAAACAAAAGATGTTTGTAGTTACTATGACGATGAAAGTTTTTTTCGTCATTATTAATATGCTTCATAAATTTATTTTGAAAAAAAAATTCTAAATTTATTTTGTTTAATCAAACCATAATTTTTTTGAAGTTAGTAGATTTTCTAATGATCTTCCCAACTTCAAAACGTCCGCGGACATCCCACGGACATCCGAACCAGTGAAAGCTGATAAAAGCATGTAAAAAACACAGTTTGCGAACATTACAAGATTATTGATTACAGAGGTGTGCTTAAAGTCAGAAAGCGCTAGGGCAAATTGTTCTATTCGAGACGAAAAATCCTGATTTTCAAACTGGAGGCTGAACTGCAGAACTAAATGAGGATTAAACGTTTTCTAGTGATGAAACGCTGACAATCTTTACAATTTATTTTCAGATGAGAAAATGAAATTAAATTCAAAAAGAGTGGCCGAAGTATGGCTGGAAGATTACAAAAGAGTTTTTTATTTGTACCACCCAGAATTGAAGGTTGGTTCTTTAATTTTTATAAATCAAAATTTATTTAAAAACTAAAACTAAAGTTATCAATTAAAATACTTAAGTTTGTGAACGTTAAACCGAGTGGTGTAAAATTTTTGGTCCTTTTCAGTCATCAATAACAATTTTTAACACCCAAAAAAAGGAATAAACTGTATTATATATTATAATATGTATTATTTGGTTAAACAGTTTTTTAATTACTTGCGGCTCGCCACAAACTGGTTGTATATGACTCACAGCTTTGATCTATTATTGATTTGTATGTCATTTTATAGTTTATTCTAAGGATGCTTTTACAAAGATCAGGTTCAGCCTAGTAGACGTTTTGATGATGTTGATGAGTTGTAACCAATGTTGCAGTTTTAAATCATCGGAGAAAAGCTACAATTAGTTTGAAAAAAGGCATATTATTTAAATCTGAATTGACAAAAATTAAAGCACTAAAAAAGTTCCTATAGTAAAAACTTTTATGATTTTAAGTTCTTGTGAACTTGTTTGGCAGTATCAGTATTGAACTTCTTGGCGTAAATCGTGATCTTTTTAATGCGAAGAAATTCTGCAACAATATATATCAACACTAGGGATGTGCCGGATACTATATTTTACCGGATACCGGATACAGGATAGCATCCGGATAGTAAAACTCCCTGATACCAGATACCGGATTATACCGGATGCCGGATACCGAATATTTATAAAACATTATTAATTGTAAAAAATGTAAAAGCTGGTTGAAACTTGAAAGTTTTAAGTTCAAGTTTTAACTTTAAAAGTAATAAGTAACAACAGATCATATGAAAAGATTGCAACTAAGTCTACAAAAAAGTACAAATACAAAGTAACAACCAAATTATTTGCTAACTAGCCTAGTTGATTAAGAGCGGCACATTTATTTTTAACATATTAGTTGCTCATTTTTTGGCAAGAGATGGCAACGAATGTCACTCAACACACTTCTTGCACAGCTGAAAAGGCGTTCACTGGTGGCGGAGCCAGAAACTTTTTAGCCAACATATACTAAAACATTTTTTTTATATTTTACCGGATATCAAACTACCGGATGCCGGATAGCATCCGGATAGCTGATATTCAGCCGGATATCCGGATCAATCCGATATCCGGCACATCCCTAATCAGCACGACTTCAATATTACTTTTATCTCATGTTTTGTTAATTTATTCAGGAGTTAGACGCAGGTGATGTAAGCGAAAGGATTATGTTGAAAGAGAAGTTAAAATGCAAGAGCTTCAAATGGTTTCTGGAAAACATCTTCCCGGAACTTTTTGTTCCAGACGAAAATGTCAAAGCCTATGGAAACGTTTAGTTATTAAAGTATTTTAACTTTAAAGATTCAATTAATATTTTAATTTCTAAAAAATCTGTAAAAAGAGTCTTACTTTAAAATTTTTTTTGTTTAAATGTTGTAATTATCGATCTATTGACAGATATGTCTTCCGTCGAAGCAGCTGTGCTGGGATACAATGGGAAACCATGCTATGCTATCTTCTTACACTCTTCAAGTCTTTTACCACCAACAAGGCAAAAGCATTAATCAGGTTTAATAATATTAGGTGTGATAGAAACTAGAATATAAAATCTTATTTTGTATCTAAAAATAAAATCAGTGAAATTTATTTATAGATCATTTAATTTCAATAAGTCTATTTTTAACATAAATACAGCCTTGTGAAATCTTGTTAGTTTGCAGTGGAGGTGAAAATATGTAAACATAATTTTTTCAGAGGTTGTTGCTAAGAGTTTGACGTTTATTAACAGAAGGAAAAATTGTTAAAAAATTTTTGAAATTTTTTTTAAACGTTTCCTAATTTTAATGGTGAATAATTGTGAGACTATTGAATATCGACATTAAACTTTTTAGGCTAATTGACAAAAACTTTAGAGTTGTAACGCTTACATCTCACTTAAAGTTTATAATTTAACTTGAAAGTAAAATAATTTTTTAAAACATTAAATATCAGCTCTTCTCGCTTGACATGAACAACCGAATAAGGAAAGAAAACAAGTGTTTGAAGCTAGATGACCGGGGACACCATCGATATCTTAGAATGGGCAATTGTAACGAAAACGGTGTCCAACATATTAAATATCTCAGGGTTTGTTTTAGTTATAAACTATTGAATACCCAATTTTGAGTTTAATGTTTGTTAAATTTATTTAATATTTTTCCAAACCACAGGAAACAGGTCTTATGTTACTCGAAAACGGGCTCTGCATAGAAGTACCTTATAGCAGCGACAAAAATACAGACATCTTAATTGCTTCAAACTGTACCTCGCTGCCAAATCAAAGATGGGTCTTTGAATTCTATCTAGGATAATAAACTCACCAGATCTATTAATAAATTTGTTTTTATTAACTTTTTTACTTAATTTTATGTTATTAGATTTTTTCTCGTCTATTTTGGTGTTATTTGTTTAGACTTAAGCTCGTCGTTTTAAGTGAGAATTTATAAAAATCAATGTAAGCAAAGTCGAGTATTACTACCTCCTTAAAGTTTTTACTGAATTTCAAGAAAACGCGTTGAAGATTAAGATGAAACAGCACATCACTTTACTCATTTTTTATCACATATACTTGAAATTGTTTAAATTAGTGATTTTTTTAGATATAGTCAATAAAACGTAAGTCTTTAGTGTAAGATATTTTCGCCAGTGAGTGTTTTTAGACCGAGACACTGCTGTGGTCCAATATTTTGTTTTATGCAGTTTGACTGCGTTTTTCTAGAAATCTTAGATGAATATAAAATCGTTCTTACTGACGATCCACATTTGACAACAACAAAAACAACCTTCAAAGATTCGTCACTTCATGTCCCATGTTTTCCCATCGCGGCCATCGGCCATGACTTTCAGTTCAGACTATAAGAATGAATAGCAAATTGCATCGTGCTGAACTCGTCACAATGCTATTTCTAAAAACGTAAGCCTAAGTTTAAAGATAGATTGCTTAAAGATGGCGAAAATAGACTTTTGCAAAGTAAAGGCCAATGGGCTGGTAAAAATAGCTGATCTGTACTACTTTATATTAAAACTGATTTAAAAATACTAAAGAAACTCTATCTTCCAGCAATAATAGATTGTGTCATGGGCAAAAACAACAGTAATAAGTGATAGTTTTATTTTAATAGTTCAAGCAGTCTAAAATATAATTTACCTTGTTTTTTGAAACGCTTTCCTTGTATAGAAGAAACCTTGAAGTATGCCGATGGACACAATCGGAAAAAATTATTTTCCCGAACTAAGCTACTGGCGCTGAACCCACGCAAAAATGGAAAGCAAGCCAAGCCATCTATGAAACCTGTAAATTTTACTAAAGATTTGACTTTATTTTTAGGGTCTAAAATCTGGTTTCCTGAACGTGCCAAAAACACCCGCTCTGGCGATGATACCCAAATTTACCATAAACAGAAATAATAATCTAAATTAAAAACACTACAAACACGAGCCTGTTTTTATGTTATTAACGTAACTGCTGTTCATTGTGATGACTTGTTTTTTTTTTAGTTTTCGGAATTATTAGTGCACAATTAAACAATTATTATTGGAAAAAGTTTTTTTGATTTTAATCGTTCAATACCGGCACAAACAAACAATATTAATCTTTTCAAATATTATCAATAACAAAACTCCGCCTTGATTTTGCAAGCAAGTCCCATGCCTGGAGGAAAAAAGAGGGAAAAGTAAAAAAGATCAAATTACGATCAACAACAGGAAGTACTTAGGTGCTCCCTACATACAGCTATTTCAGTTTTAAAACACCTGGTAAAAAGGACTATAAACTAATATACAAATTTATTAACAAGTGAACCATACAAAATTTCGTAATTTATATTTTTTTAAACTTTTATTTAGGTTACAATCTCTGTTTGTGTGTGTGTGTGTGTGTGTGTGTGTGTGGTTTTCTCTGTACGCAAATCTTGCAAGTACAATTTAACCAGTTTTTTGACTAGCTAGGAAGCTGAAACTTTCAGCATAGCTTTATATTGGATGACAATACATGATTCAATTAAAAAACCTCAACTTAAACATTTTTCGTATTTTTAAATCGAGTGTATTTGAAATTAAAGTTTGTGCTGAAAAACTCGTTTTTTCTTTACTTGTTAAATCGGCACCTACAGACTTTTAGCAAATCTTTCTATTTGTTTATTGCAGGTTTTCTGGTAATAACATATACCTAGTGGTGTGACAGCTAGCAAACATAAAAATGAATCAATGTTTTAGCACCATCTAGCAATTATCTTATCATCAAAATTTTTATAAGCAGTCAGTTGAAGATAGACATTATTTTTGACCCGTCCAATAAATATGAAATTTTTATAGAAAGCAATGCATTTTAAGGCTATTTTATAAACCAAATTTCAGCTTGATCGGATAACGGGAAGTGGATAAAATTTGACTTCCAAAATTGTTGTTTCTTATACAAGCAAGTATACAACGGCATAAAAAACGTAATTGTCTAGTAATTTAGACATCGGTTAGGATGTCCGGAGTATCCGGATTTAATTCCTAGTTCAGACATGTAGCTTCCTTGAGCAAGAAATTCAGCGTTATCTAGGGTTAGTTTCTCATCTCTACGTAAATAACGTGTCGTTCAAAGTTTCTTATTCTAAAAAGAGCCTTCGTAAGCGCCTATGACTTCTTCTGGCGCTATATAAATAAATTTGAAATATTAAAAAGTCCAAATGACCCAGTTACATAACGTAAAGATAAGAGGGGCCCGCAGCTATACCATAGCTGATAAGATTCATCCGAGACATGGTTAAATTGCTGGCTGAAGGGGAAGTTAATTTACTGACCCTGACCAGCCTAATGCACAGTAGTTGTTGGCGAGCTGGGGTAACTCGAGCCGTGTGCTCACGAAATCTTTGTGCTTTCGGCGCACTCTGTCCCAAACCTAAAAATCATACACGGGCACTCGTTTCGCGCTACATAAACACATCAAAAAACACTTAAACATTACATACAGCTATTTCAGTTTTAAAACACCTGGTGTAAAAGACTAATATAAAAATTTATTAACAAGTGAACCATACAAAATTTCGTAATTTATATTTTTTAAATCGGCACCTTAGCAAATCTTTCTATTTGTTTATTGCAGGTTTTCTGCTAATAACATATAATGGTGTGACAGCTAGCAAACATAAAAAACAAGTTGTTTTTCACAGCAAAACCGATGTCTCCATGGTCTTGCTCCGTCATACCTCTCCAATCTGTGCATCCCGGTGGCTTAGCTTCCTGGCCGATCTCACCTTCGTTCGGCTTTTTCTGGTCAGCTTCTTGTTCCTTCCTGTGGGACCAAGACATTTAGACCGAAAGCTTTCGCAGTTTCGCAGTTTCTTGTCCAACCACCTCCTGGAACCAATTTACCGATTGATCTTACTGATCCGGCGAATGTCGACAGCGTTTCTGTTTTAAAAAAGCGACTCAAAACTCATTATTTTCTTCGTATGACGAACAGTTGTTGACTTTTCTTTTGATGTGTGTATCTTTTTTTTTGGTGCCGTTGTATCGTACTCTGATAAATTTTTCATTTTAGAGAGCACGTTAAATAAAATATAATAATAATAAAATAATCTTAGAGTTCTGCACGAGCCTGAAATCAACACGGGCCACGCCGAGATTGTTGTGCCAAGTAAAGAGATTTTAGGCCTATGAAAACGGGTCTGGTTTAAAATACCATGGGTAGGGCTTGGAAATTTGGCTTAAGAAACGGGCCGTAGTATACTCTATCTGATGCATATCTTCTGAATTGTCTCAGTCATAGAAACAGGCGTTAATCAATCCACACATCTCTTTTTATAACACAATAAAACAAAACTCTATAAATATTACAAGACTACTGATAATCTGTTGGAAATGAAAAAAATTGCTTAGTTACAATGGCGGCACAATTAAGAGCGTAGATATAGTTTTTAACACAGCTCTTAACAATAAATTTTACTACCCCTTTGAAGAAAGGGGATGAAACAAATTGGTCAAAGACTCATTTTAATGTTCCTCTCCACGGAAATCTTTAGTAAAAGGCGAAAGATTTATTCGTGGTATGAAGAGAAACCAGAGTTAAATGTGCTCAATTATGGAAAATACTTAACCATTCAGCGTATACTAAACTGGGGTGTTTCAACGCCACCTA
Organism: Erpobdella octoculata; assembly: GCA_963978895.1. NCBI lineage: Eukaryota > Metazoa > Annelida > Clitellata > Hirudinida > Erpobdellidae > Erpobdella > Erpobdella octoculata. Next base: position 20,580,688 of record OZ022247.1, on the reverse strand, counting down.
ACGAAAATTAATAAAAAATGTATTTTTAAAATAGTATATAGAATAGGTATTACTTTACACCAGGTGTTTTAAGACTGTTGAAACAGTGTGTTGGAAATAACAAAGTATTCACTGTCGCGGATCATAACTTGATTATTTTAACTTTTCCCTCCTTCTTTGTCCATGCTTGGGAGTGGCTTGCAAAAGAAAAGCGGAGTTGATAACGAAAATGAAGAGAATTACTCAGGACGGCAGCACAAACTAACAACGTATAGTTTTTAGTTTTTAACATACAAGCCAGTGATACATTGACAATTTTTGATTTATTTTTTACTACCCTTTGATAAAAGGGGATGAAAGAAATTGGTCAAAGACTCATTGTTATATACCTCTCCACGGAAATCTTTAGTAAAAGGCGAAAGATTTATTCGTGGAATGAAGAGAAACCAGAGTTACTTTCTCCCAATTGTGGAGAATACTTAAGCTTTCAGAGTATACCGAACTGTGGTGTTTCAACGCCACCTAACGAAAATGAATAGAATTGCTTAGTTAAGATGGGATGGCAGCACCATATATATAGAATAGATATATCGGCCCGCCTGTGGTTTAGGAAGGCTTTTAGCGAGGCAGCCTAGTAGACCGGAGATCCGAAATGAAGAACTGAAAGTTACAACGTATAGTAACTTAATCAAGTATTTTTTTAATAGAAAAAAAAGAATTTTTTATGTACAAAATAAATTTTTAACTTTTTAAAAATTAACAAATTTTTTTTTATAAAAATTTCAGTTGACATTGAATTTATTTGCGTAGTCTCTAGTTCGATGGTCTATTTATGTCTATTTAACGTCGCCTGTGTTATCGGTAAATTAGAATTGTATATTTTTTATGTCGGATATCGCGTTAAATTAAAATAAAGCTCATATCAACTACTTTTAGCTATAAGAAATCGACGTTTCTGTTTCTTACAAACCGGAGTTTAGTCTCGCTGTCGTACCAAAAATAGATTAATACAAATAATGAATATTCATAGATCCAAAAGACTCTAAATCGTTTTTTCGGAGGCCATCTTGGCATCTCGCTCAAAACCTGCTCATCTCCGATATATCTATTCTATATATATGGGCAGCACTAATTAACAGGGCATAGCTAAATAGCTACATAGCTTAAGAGCGTGGACACATGTTAGTTTTAGTTGTTAATTACCCTTCTAAAAAGAGGGGTGAAAGAAATTACTTAAATACTCATTTTAATGTTCCATTCCACGGAAATCTTTAGTAAAAGGCGAAAGATTTATTCGTGATATGAAATGAAACCAGAGTTAATTTTCTTCAATTATGGAGTATACTTAAGTTTCCAGCGTATACTGAACTGTGGTGTTTTAACGCCACCTAACTAAAATAAATAAGTTAGAGTATAAATAGCGCTAACTAGCGTACTACTTTTAAGTAAAAATATTTTTTTTACAAACTTTTATTTAGGTTACAATCTCTGTTTGTATGTGTCTTTCTCTGTACGCAAATCTTACAAGTAAAATTTAATCAGTTTTTTGACTAGCTATGAAGCTGAAACTTTCAGCTTAGCTTTATATTGAATGACAATACATAATTCAATTTAAAAAAATAATTTAAACATTTTTTGTTTTTCTTAATTGAGTGTATTTGAAATACAAATTTGTGTTAAAAAACTCGTTTTTTCATATACTTGTGATTTAGTCACTTTACTTTTAAATGTAAAGTAAAATTTGATGTAGCTAAATGCTAGACATGAAATAGTAGGTATATTTTGGAAAAAACAGTGTAAAAACGTAAAATTATTTGTTATTGATTATTGATTAATTATAATACTGCATATAATTTAATTTTTCTCTTGTCTATGAGTTTTTAGTTCGACTGAGAAACTTTGGCGAAAAGTTAATTTAAATTGTAAACATGGATTTGTTGTTTATCGTTGCGGCCTCCGTCGTTGTCTGTATTTTTGTGCTTGTATTACTTTTTTTGAAATCTTTACACCACGGAGGTTAATTTTTAGTGATAATATGTGAATTAATTTGTTACAGCATTTGGTAGCTGTCAGGTACTGGTGACATCTGCTAGATGCTAGAAGCTATCTAGCTAGTCTACTACGTCTACAGTTCTACAGTCTACTTAGTGACTTAGTCTTAGTCTACTAGTGTCCTAGTCGACCTACCTATAGTCATAGTCCTAATGACTTAATGGTCCTGTCTTGTCACAAAGTCTTGTCTGTCTACTTGTCTAGTTTAGTTTCTAGTTAGTTTCAGTCTTGAAGAGATCATACAGTAAACCTTTGGATGGATGGGGTTTTAAAAATGAAATCTATATAAATTGGTTTTTCTTCGGTTCAACAAAAAAGTTTCAAGCCAAAAAGTCGATTTTCCAACAAAAATTGCATAAAGTGAACCTTAGCTCTTCTTTGAGAAATTAAAACTTTTTTTAACGGCTTTCTTAAAAGTATTTTGGTTCAAACTAGTCTTTTATTGAGTTTTTACTGACATTCGAGCTAAAATATTCATTAATTCCTATAAAAATTGACCCAGGACATTATACTAGGGGATCACCAAATAAAGTGTTATATGTCATGTCACATGACAGCTATCAAACACGTTATATATTTCTTTTAATTTGTGTGGTGCTTGTATTAATCTACAAACTCAAAATCGTTTTTAAAATTATGTTCACCAGTAGGTATCCTGCCTTGACAGTATGTTATTGAAAAACTTCTAGAGTAGGTTTTCTTCAATATTGTTTAAATTTCAAGAATCAAAGCAAACAAGCCAGACGACAAATGAAACTCAAAGACATCCAGTTCCCAGAAGAATCATTGCTGGCAGTGGAACACGAAGACGGCAAAGAAGAGGAGAAATTAGGGAAGAGATTGACGATGAGAGAGAGGAGAATAATGGTAAGGCTTACAAAATTTAACTTTTTAACATTTTTTTAAACCTTGTTATTTATTAGTTTCAGACAATGAAATAGTGGAAGAAAGAGACGATGATTTAGCAGCATTGCGAGAATCGGGAAAGATAGGAGCGAAGAAGATGAAGAAACTTGAAGAAAAAGCTGAAAGAAAAGCTCAGAGAGAGGTAGAGTATCAAAATTTTTGTACAAGAAAGGGGGTTAAAGAAATTTCAGCTAAATCAAATTAACATCTGCCGACTGTGGCATCTGCCTAATATTACTAATATAGATAATGAAATCTTGTAGGCAGCTGAGTTTGAAAGACAAGAAAAAAAAGCTAGAGAAGAATTGAGAGAAGAAGAAAGAAAGAGGCAAGAGCTGAGGAGGCAAAAAGAAGAAGAAGAAAAGGTTGAAAGTTCTATCAAATAAACCAATTATTTGGTCAATAAAATGATTATTGTTTTTTACCATTTTGTCAAGCGAATTGTTTTTTTTTTATAAAAGATAACCTATCGTTCTATTGTTATAAATGGAAAATTAAGATTATTGCATAAATTATGCTAATGTTTCAGGAAGCAAAAGAGGAAGAGATTAGACAAGAAAAGAAAAAACAAGAAGAAGAAGAATATCAAAGGTTGAAAGAAGGATTTACAGTTGATGAAGAAGGAACTGATGCCATTGAGGAAACTGAGGTGATATTAAAAATTTTTTTTTAAATTATTTGTATTGGTTTTCTTTATGCTCATCTTCAAGATATATCATGATATCATGGAGGATTGAGTATGAGAGATGTTGTAGTTTTATTCCTCTTCTGAGTGGATTGTTCATTGAGGAATTGTGTTGAACTTCACTGACACCAGCCATGAAGCTGACACTAATTTTACTGATCTGAACAAGTATGGAAAGTTCTACCTACTTCTAGAGAGTCTGACAGGAGTCAGGGGCGCAACCAGCCGAAAATGCTGGGGGGGCTCAAGTGTGAAAAGGGGGGGAAAAGCCCACTGCAGTCGAAAAATTTGTTTGACTATCTTCAGTCTGTAGTCTTTTTTCGTTATCTTTAATTTATTAATGAAAGAAAAGAAAGACTGCAAACTGAAGATAGTCAAACTCAGTATCAAACCAGTTAAAGCAATTGTAAAAAAAAAAAGTTTATGAATAAATGTAGCACCCCCCACCACACCCCCCCTACCCAAAAAATCTCATTGAATTTGGAAAAATTGAAGGACCCTCCGATTTTGGCCTGGGGGTGGGCGCCCCCTGCCTCCCCCCCTAGTTTCGCCCGTGGCAGGATAATAATAACAATAACTATTTATCTTATAATGTCTTTAAAGCAGATAAATATTAATGAATTATTATTACTTAACGTTTTACATTTCTGTGCTATTATTTTAATGGACTCGCACATTACAGACTGATACTTCTTCTTACAGGCACAGAATCTCCTTCAGGAATTTATTAATCACATCAAGGTTATATTTTTTTGACATTCGGTCACAAAAGTAGAGAGATGGCGGTTAATAATGTTAATCGCTGGTTTTTAATTCATCCGTTGTCGTGTTTCGTCTGTGATATTGAGGATTCAGGTTTTGTAGTCGTAATGATGGAAAACCCAAATTCCTAGTCGTGCTCTTACATTTAGTTACAATATCTATTATTAGAACACGTTAAACTTATTATGATTTTCATGCATATAAAGAATGAAATTCGATCTGAGCTTTCATTAACAAGCCTCATTTTAACATCTCTTTTCAGAACAGTAATTTTGTAATCACGTAAAACAGAGTCATATAAAGTGCTTAATGTTTGTGATTGTAGAAATCGAAAGTTGTCATGCTGGAAGATCTGGCTGCCAAATTTCACATAAAAACACAGGTTTTCAAATTTAATTTTTTTTCTAATGTAATTACTTATGAAAACGATTGCAATTTGCTCTGAATCAATTGTTAGTTTTGCCATCAATAACATTTGGCCATGACTCTATTACCGGCTTATGTTTTGCTACAAACAGGATGCAATTGACAGAGTGAAAATTCTTCAGGATGACGGCTTGCTCACAGGAGTGATTGATGACAGGGGAAAGTTTATTTACATAACACAAGAAGAATATTTTGCAGTCGCTAAATTCATTAAGCAGAGAGGAAGGGTATCCATTGCAGAACTATCTGATTCTATCAACCAGCTGGTGTCCCTTAGTGCAAACACAGAAGAATGTGATATACCTATTGAGATAGCTGCATGAAGCTGACGATGTTACGATTGAATATATTTTTAGTTTGTAAATTTAAATTCTTTTACTAAAACGCATTAAACCAAATATTTGAATTAACATTGTATTACCAAGAATCCTGAAACCCAACAAATATTTCCTAAATAAAATAAATCTAAAAAAATTTGTCTAAAAATATTAAAGACAAGATATTTTACAGTCCATTAAAAACAATTGGAAAAACATGGGTTTTAAAAAATGACTTCTAAGTTATACAAATACTAATCAGACTATGACCATTTCGCAAATAAGTTTACTCGGGTATCGGTGTATTACAATTTCCATGATAGATGCTGATGCTGCCCTCACATGCAAAGTAATCATAAAATATGTCCTGGTATCCGTGATCTTTCCACCACTGGCACAACTGACGATTCCATCGGCAAGGTAGAACGTAAAACAGCTGTTCATATTTCATAGAAAGCAACGTATAAAAGTCCTGATCTCCCAAATGTCCCTTGAAATCAAATTCAGATGCTAGCTGGGACAAATTACTGGCATCCAAAAAACTATTATAAAGTTTTGAGTTTCTCATCTTGTCTAAATGGAGTAGAAGAACACCGCTGTTAAAACCAGTCAGTCCCCGAGGCGGAGGTTCGCCGACCAGAGTGCCTGGATGTTTGGATCTGTAGCTCCAGAATATGTGCCTGTATACTGGTTGTGCTTCTCTTGCAATTCCAATGATGTTGTCTTTGGAAAAGTCTTGAAATAACTCAAACAACTGGTCTATGTCATCATTGAATTTAAGGTCTGCATCTAGCATTATAATTCTCTCTACATCGTTTGGCATTACCTTATGGAAGGCCACTGACAAGAAGAACATGGCGTGGTTATAATAAGAACCAGGCTTGTAGCTGAAATATTCCTGCATTGGCTGGATTATAGGTTCTAACTGCTCTGCTAATTTGTTCACATCCAAGAAACTGAACTGTTGGAATAAAATTTACCATTATCCTTGCTTACAATTTATTTTTAAAATTCAATTTCTTTATAATTTTTTATACAATTATATATAAAAACCCAAATATGTTAATTAATAAAATAGATCAGGATTTTTTTTATTGAGATTTAGCATACGCCTTATCAAGACAAGTCTTGCTCAAGGCGAGGGTACTTGCAAAGGCAGCCATTTATAGGCGCCTACCCCTTTAGCAAATCTGAGTGAACTCCTTGCTTAAGGGAGTTACGCTGGTTACGCCGGCGAGGTTTGAACTGCTAACCTAAAGATCGACAGGCGAACGCTCTACCGCTCTGCCACCAGGATAAATATGTATTGAAACTTAGATAAATTACAGTATTCATGATTGCACTATAGTGTCAAAATTAAAGTGTGGGGTGCACAATATACCTATTAACGTTCTTTGCAGCTATACTGATTATATAACTTCCATTTTTTACTTGGATTTCACAACTCGTTTTAATTCCATCAACCAATTAACAAAACTAAAATTTAAAAAAAATTACCGTAAATTTTGAAGGGTAAGAATCAAGTGCATTCAAAGTGTTTCTTAGCAATTCCCGACTTTGCGCATCGGTTATGATGTGCAGTGATATAGACCTACTTGAATGTTTAAGCATTGATACAACTGTTTGTTTGAACTTTCTATGCAACTCACCATTACTTACTGCACCAACACATGTAATGACAACACCAATACTTTTCTGTACGACTTCATTGCATCCATCCTTACTGCAAAACCCATTTCTGGGATCCTCTTGTCCTTGTGTGAGACATAACTTACAAATGAAAAGTAGCAAAATAAAGGAAGTGCATTTGACTGAGATCGACTCCATTATAAAGTTGGACTGCAGATCTGCAATTCGCAAAGCAGAAATTAATAAAAACAAAATCCCAACAAAAGTGAAATCTAACTGAATATTTATTGCACTCAAAAAGCCCCAAAAAAAATAGAGTAAACAACAGGAGACAAATATTTTGTTAGTGTTTAATAAAAAAAATTATAATTTAGTTTTTAGAAACTGATTAATGTTACCAGGAGTAATAAATAAGGTATTTGTATTCATTTTAAATAGAAGATTGTGATCATGCAGATGGAGGTTAAGGTAGTCATCAAGTTTGAGAGGAAGCTGTGGCAGAAGAAGATTGTAAGATCTGGTGTCGATGAGACAAAAAAGCTATGTTATGAATCTTTTTCTAAACCCCCTTTTAGAGGATAGTATACTTGGCATACTTCTATTAATCAATGCAGACTATTCAGTCTCATTGGTCTACATAGTAAACAACTTTAATGACAATACTTGGAGATTATATTATTTTCTATTGGATATTTCAATAGATATATTTATGATTTAAAAAAAATAATTATTAATTTTTTGATCTTGCATACGAAATTCTGTAAATGTAATGTTACTCACCATGAATGAACTTATACGTACAAGTAAAATGTAATTTTTATTGTGATCATGTTCTCAAATCTTTCATAAGTTTTGAGTTTTGGTGCTATTGCCCCGGCTGTTTGCCGTGGTTGCAATCGGTGAATTTGCCACTGTACCGGCAGTCCCTAACTAAAATGTAACCCTAACCCTTTAAAAATATGTACATCTTTATTAATTAATCGTTTTGGCAAAACTGCCGGTACAGTAGCACTTTTACCGCTTATTGCTCCAGCTACCGGCGCCTACTGCCTGTGTAATACGTTATAACTATTACCAAGCAAAGGCGCCGGGGCAATAAGCGGTAAAATTGCTGTTGTTCCGGCGGTTTTGCCAAAACAATTGATTCTCCGATCAATTAATAAAGATGTAGATATTTTCTAAAGGGTTAGGGTTATGGTTGGGGTTAGGGTTTAATTTTAATACGGGACTGCCGGTACAGTAGTAATTTTACAGATTGCCACCACGGCGAGCCGCTGGGACAATAGCAGGTCTCGGGATATTGCTATAAAACTATAAATTATAAATTAAAAAGATTCGAACTCTACTATACTAGACGCAACCCAACCAAAAAATGTGAAGCATTCCAACTATGACAGTTGCATTTATTTTTAATACAAATAATATAATATTGTGCTGTCACGGATGACAACAATTGTCAACAACACCTGGATAACACTAAAAGACTTTTAGTAAAAGTAGCCCTCAATTTTACAACATACAAAAATTTGTAATAAAATAGTTAATCATTTTAACAAACTTTTAATTATAAAATTTTAAAACAGTTAAAAAAACTGAATTTCAAATTCTACAGGTACTATTATCCCAGTGTCTCCCCAAAAGACATTAGTAGGGTCATATAACTATCTATTGGCTGTCGTACCGCATTTTTCTTTAAAAAAATAGTCAATGATTGACAAATAAGAACTGTTTATTAGAAAATTTACAATACGCTGTATATGGGACATCAAGATGCTCTTGTTCCTGCATTCCCAAGAACATCTAATACAAAACTGAACCAGTAGGTACATCAGGTATGAACTTCACTACGTTTTTTGAGAAATTTTCGAAAAAGACCATCAGTGATATTTTACTTTATTTTGAGCTTTGTTTTACCTCATAAGATACGTAGCGAGTGGGAGCTGGAATCTTGTGCACCGGGCGCCATTTTGAAGGGGCGCCAAAAATTGAGAACGAAATTTGAAAAATTTTGGAAAGTATCTTTGACTACAATCCTCCCTCACTCCGGTCAGCAGCTATTTTATTCAATCACGTCGCATTTTGTTGTAATTCTAATTTTTCAAAATTTTTTGATAAAAATATGTGCACCTGTATCAAATACCAAGAATGAAATAAAATGAAATCGTATTAAAATCATTATTTTGACAATGATCTAACCACATTATAATGAAATGCACTTTTTAGTTTAGTTTCTCATTTCAAACTACTACACTTGTTCATGTTTTACACATGGAAATTGTCATCAGTTTCATAATCAGTGCTTGGAATTAGTCTTACAATACTATAATAATTTCAATCTTACAGTTTTAGAACAGAGAAAAAACTAATCCAGCTTAGCTGACAAACTTTGGCTTTTGATTTTTGAATGATTCTCAATAATTCAAAATATTTTCATAATTTAGTATTTTTTAGTGCTAGTCTGACAGTGCATGGAAATTTTCATCAGTTAACCCCAATATTGCTGAACTGATTAATTCGAAGGAACAACTTAAAGCTTACTGTCAAACCACCCAATTTTTATAACAATATAAGTATAGTAGTATAGTCACATACTTGATATTTTGATATTTTAGAAACTGATGACAAGTTTTATGTGTAACACATGAATAGATGTGTAGTAACTTAAAATGAGAAGCTAAACTAAATAATACATTTTATTTAAATATTTAAATCCGATTTTATTTTATTGATACAGATGTACAAGTTTTTATCAAAAATAAAATAAACAAGTTATTGTATTGTGGACTATACGGTTGTCTTAACCAATAATTAAATTTGGACAATTTGATTCAGTGCTGTCATCCCAGTGGTGAGCCATGCACGCAGGGACGTCAATTGGGGGGGGCAGGGGGGGCGATCGCCCCCCCCCCCCCCGAGTTTTCAGTGGGCCCCCGGCACTAAAGTGGGCCCCACGCAGTTAAGTGAGCCCCACGCAGTTAAGTGAGCCCCACGCAGTTAAGTGGGCCCCACGCATTTAAGTGGGCCCCACGCAGTTAAGTGGGCCCCACGCAGTTAAGTGGGCCCATCACTAAAGTGGTCCCCACGCACTTAAGTTAGTGGGCCCTCCGGATTTTTAAGTGGCCCTTCCCGGAATTTTCAGTGGGCCTCCCATACTTAAGGGGCCCCGGTACTAAAGGTGGGCCCCATCACTAAAGTGGGCTCAACGCACTTAAGTGGGCCCCCGCCCTTAAGTTGCCTCCCGCGCTTAAGTGGTCTCCCGCGCTTAAGTGGGCCCCCGGCACATAAGTTAGTGGGCCCCTCCTGATTTTTAAATAGCCCTTCCCGGACATTTCAGTAGGCCCCCGGCACTAAAGATGGCCCCACGTATTTAAGGGAGCACTCGGCACTAAAGTGGGTCCCACGCACTTAAAAGGGCCCAGCACTGAAGTGAGCCCTACGCACTCAAGGGGCCCCGGCACTGATGTGGGCTCCACGCACTTAAGTGGGCTTCGGTCTTACGTGAGCCTCTGCACTTAAGTGGGCTTCCGGTACCTAGGTGGGCCCCTACTTACTTAAGTGGCCTTTCCCGGACTTTTCAGTGGGTTTCCCGGCATTAAAGTGGTTCCCCGCACTTAAGTGGGCTCCCCGCCCTTGAGTGGTCCACCGCACTTAAGTGGTTTCCACCCAATCCACCCCCGTTTTCATGTGAGACACCACAATAAATTGGTCCCCCGCACTTAAGTGGGCCCCGGCACTCAAGTGGGTCCCTCTTAACTTTTAACTGGCTTTTTCCTGATTTTTGACTGGCCCTTCTCTGACTGTTAAGTAGCCCTCCCTGACTTTTATGTAGGCTCCTGACTTTTAAGTGGGCCATGGTTATTATATGGGCACCTTTCAGACCCTTACTTTCAAAACTCATGGACATCATTTAGGGGGACTAGGCTTCGGACTTTTAGGTGAACCAATAGTTATTATATATGGGCCCCTGTAGGATTTTTTGGTGTTTTAGTGAGATTTGAGAAGAGAAAAATAGAATCTTTTGTAATTATAGGATGTGGCCATATGTAGAAAAATGCCGTCCCGGTTATAAAGATGGTTAGTGTTATTCATAGCCTGGTCAGGTAGGTTGTCCATAGAAATTAAAAGAGAGAAGAGATGCTAAAGAAACTAGGAAGTTTGATCATCCACGTTGAGATGGAAAGGTGTTAAAAAAGTCATGAACAGTTCAAAATGGAACGAGATAGGTCACAGATTTTGTATGCATGCATCGATCGCATTTTGTCTAAATTGAACGCACGATTTACAGAAAATAGTGATATTCTTGCATGCCTGAATTCCTTCAATCCGCAATCTGATGATTTCCTTTCTGCACTCTGCAAACCGGATAAGAACACTTTTGCGGCCAGTCCCAACCCGGATAAAAAAATATCAAATTATGATCCACGACACGATAATTCGATATATATTACATATACTAATATTTGAGTCTTAAAACACGTAGTATAAAGAACGATAAACTATTATCAAATGACGATATTAGAATTACCTTAATTTAAAATGCCCAGTTTGTTTAGGTTAACAAAAAAAAGATATGAACTATTAGCCTAGATCCATTTCATAAAAATTCAGTAGATACTTGCATTATTGGGCCAAGAGGTGTGGCTAAGGGGGTAAGCAAGCTGCCCCGGGCGACATCATGGGGGTGACAGAAAGAGGGTTCAGTTTATACATATTATACTAACTTTTTCCGAATTAAATGACTATAGCTTCTTTCGTTCATCAATATTAATTACCGTTCACAGCAGATTTTGATAGCTATAGCCTTGTTCGTAGAGACAGTTGGATATGCTCTTATAATCACTCAGATGTTATGGTATGTGACCTCCCCCGGTCATCAGGTTTTTGGGAGGAAAAATAAAACAAGGGTTTCAAATTTTAAAAAAAAAGTGACTCCAATTACCCCCTCCCCGTCATCAGGTTTTTTTGGGAGCAAGAATCAAAAGATGTTATGCAGGGGGGCGCAGATTTTGTGTTTTGTGCCCAGGCGCGGAGGACCCTGAGTGGGCCCCTAAAACATCTTGCCCCCCCTAAGGTTTTGCTGAAATGACGTCCCTGCATGCACGCATCAGAAATCAAGATTGTGGATAACAACAAGCATACTGTTATTTGACAAAATTGCCAGTGAAAATTGTTAATTTTTGTTATTACGGGCAACGATATTGCAACTCTTAGAAAACCTTAAATCACATAATAGGATATCCAAAATTGGATGCCATTTTGGCGAATCTTTTTATCGTGAGGGGCTTCGCACCTTTGGCGCTCGCGCTCAGGTTTCTTTGATGCCCTCGTTCGTCAGTAGCCCCCCTACTACTTTTCATAGCCCCCCACTCCCTAAATCCTGCCTACGGGCCTGCCTACGATAGAACTTTTAGACGTCTTGACCTCAAAATTTTCTTGCACAAAAAATTATAAATTAGCATGTAGGTACATTTGTCTAAAAGTAAACTATTTTTAAAATTTGGGTGTAATCAGATGTAAATTGAAATTTTAAAGCCAAATGTCCATTCAGTACGCAGTCCATTCAGCACTAGTCTTATGAAAATGCGATTGTTACAATTGTTGGATATAGGGTTTAAAGGTATACCTATAGTAGGTAAAATTAACAGTAAAAGTAGAAAGAATTACAAAAGTAAAAGTAAAGTAAAATGATTGTTGTGCAAATCCTATCCCATATAAGTCTATAATTTAAGTAGAATGAATTTTGTAAGTAAAACATCACTGTCTGGAAGAAACGCTGCAGCCGGGTGTCAAAAGCTCCGGGTAGAATCATAGACCTATTCTGAGAAGTAACATGGTTTGTTTTTCATTCTTAACTTTAAGTCCGGTGCTAGATTAGCTGAGCGAGGCTGAGTCAGTAGAGGTTTAGCCTTGAATATTACAACTTCACAACTCGACTCCCACTCGATGAATATTCATGTTATCGGAAAGTCGTTTCTCCGTGTGTCATGTAAAAGATCAGCGCCACCGAACTTTGCAGGAAGCGCTTTATGAATATTCACATTGATAGATGATTGATGAAGTATACAGTTTTTATAAGGTTTCTTTTGTGTTGTTTAAACGAAAACACAAATACGATAATTGTTATAGCATTACTTAGTTTAATATAAGAAAAAGAGATTGTCACTGAACTAGTACACACGATAACCAACTGAGAACAAAAAGGGAAAAAACCCGGACAATCAACTTCCGCGTCGCATAGATAATAATACAAAGATCTTATGAATAGTTCAATACACAACATTCCTCCCCCCTAGTGTACATAATCCTTTAAATAGGAAGGAGGCTTGATGATTCTCCTTGGTTGGACATCTGGTTCTTTTGGTAGGTTCGCCTCATGTGGAACATCTGCGACTGCTGCTGCTGGAATATCATCTGGTTCTTTTGGTAGGGCTACCTCAGGTTGAACATCTGATGAATTGTCCTGGTGCTGTACAGTGCGCTTCCGGATAAGATCAACATGTCGTTTCATCTGCTTACCATCTGGAGTTTTTGCTGAGTACGAGACTGGTCCTGTTGGCTCCTCTATGGTTGCAGGAATCCATTCAGACCTTGGACCATAACTTCTGATGAAGACAGGATCATTGGGCTGAAATTGCCTTACCTTGTTAGTTATGATTTCTGCCATCTGCTTATCCTGTTGCAACTGTTTGTCTCTGCAGTGGTCGGGGTGCAAATGATCAAGACATGTTCTTAGTCTTCTGCTCATGAGTAATTCTGCTGGACTTGATCCTGTTGCCGTTGATGGAGTAATGTGCGAATTTAGCAAGAAAACTGACAATCGGTGATGCCAATTTCCTGTGATAATCTTTTTAAGACTGTTCTTTGTCGTCTGGACAGTCCTCTCAGCTTGGCCGTTGCTAGCAGCATGGTAAGGAGATACTAATATGGATTGTATCAAGTTTCTTTTGCAGAACTCCTGGAACTCATTGGACGTGAATTGTGGTCCGTTGTCGGACACAATGGAGTCTGGCAGTCCATGCGTGGCAAACACTCTTCGGAGAACTGTTAGTGTGCTTTCAGCTGTTGTTGTTTTCATGTGCGCAACATCAATCCATTTGGAGTAAGCGTCTACAATAATAAGAAAATTCTGGCCTTGGAAAGGTCCGGCAAAATCGATGTGGATTCTAGACCACGGTCGTCTAGGAATTTCCCATGGGTGGGTGGGAGCGTGCGGTGGTGCATGTTGATGTTTCTGGCAGGTTTCACATGTAGAAACAAAACTTTCAATATCTTTATCTATGCCAGGCCACCACACATAAGAACGTGCTAAACTTTTCATTCGTACGATGCCTGGGTGAGCGATGTGGAGTTCGTCCAGCACACGTTTACGTCCCTTTGCTGGTATTACCACCCTACTGCCCCAGAGTAAGCAGTGCTTGTGTATAGAAAGCTCATGCTGCTTTACTGAGTAAGGATGGAACTGTGCTTCTGGTTTCTGTGGCCATCCCCTTTCCACCCAAGTGAAGACTCTGGATAGCTCAGGATCACGTCGCGTGAGTTGTGCCACTTCTGAAGCTATCAAGGGTGGTGATGGGAGATCATCTAAAAAGTGGACATCTGCAGGATCTGAAACATAAGCCTTCGATGGAGAGCATGATAAACGGCTTAGTGCATCCGCATTTGAGATAATTTTTCCTGGCTTGTGGATTAAATTGAAATCGTAGGCACTAAGAAGAACTGACCATCTTATCATTCTCGGAGAAATAATATCTGGTGTGGGCTTGTTGTGAGTGAACAGTCCTAACAATGGTTTGTGGTCTGTTACGAGCAAAAATTTCCTTCCATACAAGAAATGATGAAATTTTTTAACTCCCGCTACTAGTGCAAGTGCTTCCTTGTCGATCTGAGCGTAGTTACGTTCGGCTGACGTAAGAGTTCTTGAAGCGAAAGCAATTGGTACTTCTTTCCCTTCATTTGATGTTTGGCTGAGGACTGCTCCAACACCAAAAGGAGATGCATCACAAGTCAACGTAGTGGGTAACTTGGGATCGAATGGATGAAGAACACTGTCAGAAGTCAGCAGTTTCTTCACTGATTGGAAACACTTGTTGTGGTGTTTTGTCCATTTCCATGTAGAACCCTTGTCTAGAAGTCGATGAAGAGGCTCAGCAACGTCGGCTTTTCCTTTCAAGAAACTATTGTAAAAATTGAGCAGTCCCAAGAAAGCTTGCAATTCTGTTTTATTTTCAGGAGTCTTAGCGTCTTGAATTGCGGCCAACTTTTCTTGTGATGGGTGTAGACCAGATGCGTCAATTCTGTATCCTAGAAAATCAATAGATTTTACACCGAATATGCATTTCTCTTTCTTTGCACGAAGACCAACATCTCTGAAACGTTGCAAAACATCTCGCAGTTTTCTGCTAAGTACTTCAAGAGATGGAGCGTAGATAAGGATGTCATCAAAATACGGAGTAACTCCTTCCATGTTGTCTAACAAGTCTTCCATAACCTGTTGAAAAATACCCGGTGCAACACTTATTCCGAACTGAAGTCTCTTTACCTTGAAGGCACCTCGATGCGTGATGATCGTCTGCGCTTCGGCTGATTCTTCAGTAACAGGAAGTTGAAGATAAGCTTGTGCCATATCTAATTTTGCAAAATAATTTCCTCCTACTAGCGTGGAAAGCAGGTGCTGCACAGAAGGAATCGGGTATGGGTACTCCGGTAGAGCTTGATTAACTGTGACCTTATAATCACCACACAGTCGTATATGGCCTGTTGATTTAATTATTGGCACCACAGGTGTTGACCATCTTGGATTGTTGATCGGCTCCAAAACCCCTTCTTTCGTGAGGCGATCAATTTCATCTTCTATTTTAGCACGGATAGCTAATGGAACATTTCGGGCTTTGAAACGACGTGGAGTTGCGTTTGGATCCACTGGTAGAGAAACAGGTGGTCCCTTGTACGTGCCTAAAGTCTCTGAAAACACATCGCTGAATTCATTGATCAACTGGGAAATTGATGTTTCTTGGAGCTGATTTATTCCTGATATTTCAAATCCTAAGCTGGGAAACCAATCATATCCAAGCAGACTTGCACGATGCTCTTTTGTGATGATGAGTTGCAACTTGGCTCTTCGCTGCTTGTATATTACGTCTACATCACAGTAGCCTTTCAGCGGAATTACTCGTGCTTGAAAATCTGTTAATGGTAAGTTTGTTACTTTCCTGATGAGTGGAGCAGAGTTCTTCCATAGCTGTTTGAAGGTTTGATGCGATATCACAGAGTATGATGATCCACTGTCAATTTCCATGGTGCAAGGCTGACCATCGAGATGAACTATGACCTTTAACTTCTGTTGTTTTGGTCGATTTAGATCATGAATGGAGAATTCAGAGTGTGAGTCTAATTGATGTGTAGCAACAGATTTTTTCTTGCTGAATTTTACGCTGTTGTCTGGTTTACTTCGGCATACTTTTGCAATATGTCCCTTTTTGTGACACATGTGACATTCTGCATTTTTAAACTTGCATTGTTCACGCTTGTGGCTACCCCCACAACCGATGCAAGAACTGCCCTTCTGTACTGTCGTTTCTTTCTGGTGATGTACCTTGTAGGTGGTCGGAGGAGCTGAAAACTGGGTCTGTAGTTCACGTACCTGAACTGTAGCAGCTTCTCCCGCAAGTGCCTTTTTCACCGTTTCGTCAAATGTGAGCGTTGTCTCCGAGAGTAGTTGTCTTTGTATGCCTTCAATCTTCGGACAGACGCTTCAGCTCGGTCAGATAGCTTGTCACTGACTCATCTTTCTGTTGGACACGACGCTGAAACAAGTGTCTTTTAAAAATGACTGACGTTTGTGGAACGAAATGCTGTCTCAGCATTTGGACGAGTTCTTCAAACGTTTTTGAAGTCAGCGGTTCTGGTGACACGAGTGATTTGACAATCTTGAAAGTAGCTGTTCCCATCGCAGCTAACAAAACGGCCCTTTTTCTTTGTTCATCGACAATATTATTGGCAATGCAATGATACTCCAACTGTTCAGCATAGATATCCCAATTCGTCGGATTTGAGACATCGAATGGTTGGAGATTGTTTGTAGCGGTCATCTTGATCACAATCGTTTGTTCTTGTGGATTAATACAAACTTGAGAAATTTTGAATTTTTAAAATTTGAATTTTTAGTGACAATATAATTTAGAAGTAAAAAAGCTCTAAAAAACTCAAGAGTTACATAAAAAAGAAGCCTCTACTAATGAGCTCCTTATCGCTAATGTGCACCGTAGCGTGTCAACAACGTGTTTATTTTATGGCCTATCAACGTGTTAAGTCAGCATAGAAATGTTGTGTTGTGTCGAGAGTCCAAGAACAAACTTTTAAAATACTTAATTTCGTTATGCTTTTAGTTGACAATTTTTTGCGGTTAAAATTTAGATACTAAAATGCATAATATTTAATGATATTTATTAATGAAGAAGTTATCGATTTTGATTTTACATTAATTTAAATTAAATTAAGATTTATTTAGTTTATACAGCTGAGTTCTGCTTTAAGAAAGTCCTACTTTTTTAATTTGTAAAATAATGCGTTAGGGCATTATGCATAAAGCATAAAATAAAACATTGCCAGATAAAAGAGTGTATTTTACATTTCTTTCCTAAATAAGAGTCCTTTTCAACTTGTTAAAGAAGTTATTAAGTGATTAATAAATATGTCTAAAAGTTTTTTTTATCGCTGGTCTTCATGGCTACTTGTTGGATTTCTCATTTTTTACATATATGTGGTAGCCTTATATTTTCTCTATTCGAGTCAAAGTACCGTAGACAATTACAGAGGAGCTTCTCGTTATGAGGACCAAGACGCATTAATTCACGACCATCATGCATTTAACCCGAACGACATTAATGACATTCATCGGGTTATTTTCTCATCAATATTCTTTTTTTTATAATATTTTATTTGATTATTTTTCATAAACAATGTTTTGATAATCTATTAAGAAAACTTATGCATAATTAGACAGCTTCTTGGTTCTGTCTTTGATATAAGATCAAGACAGGGTAAAAGCTTTATTTTTTGTGTATTGAATCTGGTTTCACAAACAGAGTGCATGTAAAAGCATCTTGGATTCATTAACCTATCTCACTCGGACAACATTATCTGCTACAGTGCATGTAGAAATTATTCACACTTAATTGTTGTTTCATCTTCTCCCGTCATAAACGGTTAATTGAATAATTTTCAGTTAATGAAATTCAGAAGCGAGAGATTCATAAAAGCTCAAAACAGACCTGAAAATTTAGAAGGACCTGGCGAAGGTGGAAATCCTGTTTCTCTTTCCAAAGATGAACAAGAACTTGCTGACAGACTCTTTGCGAAAGAGACGTTCAATGTTATTGCCAGCAACAAGATTGCAATGGACAGAAGCCTAAGGGATGCCAGGCCTGATGCGTACGTAAACACGTTTTGTATGTTTACCTGGTATACCTCTATTTTTCTCTACAAATGTATTTTGTATATGTATTAGTATTTTTGACATATGTATACTTTAAGACTTCTTCAGAACTGGTTAATTTAAGACTTTTTTTTATCTGAAAGAAACATTTAAAATCATTGTTTTTAGTTGAAGCTCATATTTTTATGATCATTATTATTCTTATAGCTTTAGCTATAAAAAGAGTTTTTTTTTCAAATTCTCCTAAAAAATTTGTCAGCCATTTTGTAATTAAAAAGTTATTCATTTAATCATATTTATTAAAGAATGTCGTTTAATAATATTAATAATACAACCTATATTGTTATTCAGATGCAAAAGTGTGAATTATCCAGAGAAGTTACCTAACGCCAGTGTGGTCATAGTCTTCTGCAACGAAGCCCCATCAGCACTCCTCAGAACTGTGCACAGTGTCATCAACAGATCACCACCGCAGTACCTCCACGAAGTCATACTCGTTGATGACGCCAGTGAAAGGCGTAGGTTTTAAATTTTAAATGATTTTATAATACAATTAGAATTTATTTTTAAATAAATTAATTTATTGAAATTTTGATTAATACTTTATTAAGGTTGTCGTGTGGTGTTTCATTAGTCTTTTCTGTTGTTAAAGCTTTTTCAATTAAGTGGTTGTTTGAGCTTCTTGGGGTTTATTTATCGAAATCATTTTCATATCTTAGTAAGATGAAGTTTTATCTTGTCAATCATTTTAGTTTCCTCAATTTCATATTCATCGTTACTTAAACTTTCTATTTATATGAGGGAGATCTTAAAGATAACATTTAAATGAAAGTTTTTATTATAAAATTGCAATTTTTACTGAACTGTTTGCATTCTTGTTTAAAGTTATTTTACTTTGAAATTTTCAATCTTCTACTGATTACAGAGTTTTTTTTTATATTTAATTTGCAGCTGAAGTTGGCGAAGAACTTGATAATTACGTCGAGAAAGTGTGGCCGGACAAAATGGTAAAAATCGTTCGGTCAAAAAAGAGGTTAGGGTTGATCAGAGGTCGTATGAGAGGAGCAGAAGCTGCTTCTGGAGATGTTCTCATCTTTCTCGATGCTCACTGTGAAGCAACATACATGTGGTGAGTTTCTAGTGTTGTAATTTGCACATGTTTAATTATGCTTTCAATTTTGCACACATAAGCATTTTTGTGGTTTCTTGTTATCAAGGTATCGGCCATTTATTTTATTTTCTGTCTTATGGCCACACCCTCAGCTCTCTCTCTCTCTCTCTCTCTGAGCTTTGCAGATTTTAAATCTTCATTGAACAGATTTTTGTGCAATAAACTAGGAAACTTTAGACACAAGCTGTGTACAACTTCTTTTTCTTAGGGTATGATGTTCTGCAGGTAATCAGGATTCAGGATGGAGGATGATTCTTAGAATTTAGATTCATCAGAATGCACTCTGCCTATGACTGCTTTTTCTACATCTCTTTCTGCATCTAGTGTGTTGCCCAAACACACTAGATGTAAGAACTTTGTTACACACTCCACCGTTATGCATGATGGAGTGTGCAACCTCACTCAGTATCTGATTAAACCCACTGGCCACACATCTCTTATTATGAAAACACACTTTTGTTTCAAGGAAAATAAAATTGCAAAAACTCATCAATTATGAATTTAACGATTTTTTTGCTGCATTATTGAAGAATGTGTTCTTTTTGTATGTGCTTTGCAGTTCATGAATTATTAAATAGGTGTTTTTGTTTGTATATATTTTCATCAGTTCTTTCAACATTGCTGTTGTGATCATCATAATATAATCAATACTGACTGTTATAGTCATCGTCATTGTATCGCTCATACGTTTATCATTATCATCTTATTCATATGTTTATCATCATTTTAACATTCTTATCATATCTATCATAATTAGATCTAATAAATCACTGAATTCTTCTGTTTCTTATTTTCTTGTATAAAAAATCTTCAAAGAGGTATAATTATAACATGCTTTCACTTTGGTTCGTTAACTTTCCTGGGTATTTCAATCTTGAATAAATAAGTTATTATTACAGAAGTATTTGTAGTTTTATAGATAAATAAATAAATCATTACAGAAGTATTTGTAATTTTATAAACAAATAATTATTACAGAGCTATTTTTAATTTTATAAACAAATATTACTTATTAGCATCTATTTGTTTCTGGTTGTCTCAGTTGAAAATATTGGATAACCATTGCAGGATTGAACCGATACTAGCAAGAATCGGTGAAGATAGAACGATAGTAATCTGTCCGATGATAGATTCCATAAGCGATAAAACACTCCAATATCACTACGGAGGGGGTGTGGCTGTCGGTGGATTCAGCTGGGCTCTCCACTTTACGTGGAGGTCTGTACCTGCCAGGGAACAAGCCAAGAGAAAGAGTGAAGCTGACCCCGCAAGGTAATAAGCGTATGACGATTAGTTTTTACAATCTGTTGATTCAGATAGGTTATAAAACAAGACGAGGTGTTCTCTCTAACGCAATTATTCATCTTTTCTATTTTTCTGTACCGATTTCTATGCTGTACGATTTAATTAAGTTTTCTTCGAATGCATAATTATGATGATCGATTGCTTGCATTTCTGTGCAATTTCAGTCCAACAAATGTATTTTTCTTATTAAAGTTTTTTTTATTAGTCAATGTTGCTGTTTATCATTTAATATATTAATTATAATTTCTTTGTCTAATTTCAGATCGCCAACTATGGCAGGTGGTTTGTTTGCAGCAGACAGAAAATATTTCTTTGAGCTTGGAGGTTATGATCCGGGCATGGACGTTTGGGGGGGAGAAAACCTTGAAATTTCTTTCAGGGTCAGTTTTTTTTATTATTAGCTCACAAGTGATTATATCATTAATAATTTAATCATCAATGAAGATTCATCAGTTATTCTTTTAAATGTTTTTGGGCGTTGTTCCTGATGGTGATGATGATGGTGATTATGATGATAATTATATCAAGAAGTTTACGTCTTGATATGTTACAATTGCAGACATGGATGTGTGGAGGATCGATGGAATTTCTTCCGTGTTCACGTGTCGGACACATCTTCCGTGCGGCTCACCCCTATTCGTTCCTCAGTTCGTCTTTTCCTCTCTCGCTTAGTTTTTTTGTTTTTTTTTGCGTTTATTTGTTAAAAATTAATTCAAAGGCTTAAAAAGTTGAAATGTATCTCCGGTCGATGTGTATTTTAATAAACGAATTTATGAATTGATATAAATCAGAGAAGGACACTCATGGAATGAACTCGAAAAGACTTGCAGAAGTTTGGATGGACGATTACAAGAGGTTGTATTATAAACATCGGCCTGATCTCGTGGTTCGTTTCGTGGGATTCGTTTCTAATTTTGTTTCACGAGTTCATCTTTTAATGTCGTTTTAAAGGTTGCCTGTAGAGCCAGTCTCTTCTGTTTTGTCTGTGTTGTTTGCTTACATTCGTAAACTGGAATGTCATAATGATGTACTCTTTGTATGACTTTTATTTTTCTGTACAATTATGCTGGGTATTGTTCATTCCCGAGCACGGATTGTATTGCAGCAAGAAATATCAATGTAGCTGGTTGTATCGTTTCATTAATGTTGTTTTTTTTTCGATCGTGTACATCGTTCAAGCTGAAATATCTGCTTTATAAGCGACGTATTTAATCGTAGGAATGTTGGCAATTTGTTTTAAGGACAAAGATGCTGGAGCCATGACAGAGAGAAAAACCCTCAGGGAGAAGTTGAAATGTCACGATTTCAAGTGGTTCCTGGAGAATGTTTACCCTGAAAAGTTCATTCCAGATGAAAATGTCAGGGGTTATGGAATGGTTAGTTGATTCAAAGTTAACAGACTTTGTTGTAAGTTATAATAGTCTCATTGGCACTTAATAAGTTTAATGTGTTCTATTAATTGTGATTTTTAACAAAAGGTTGTATTATAAATTTATGATGTGAATAATTGACTAGTTATTTAATTTGTATAACTAGCATGTTAGAGCCCTGCCCAAGTCGAATTTCCGAGGCCCGCCCCATTCGCAGTTCAGCCCAGCCCATTTTACTGCCAGGAAATGCTAGGCCCGTAATGACTGGGGCTTCTCTACTACTCCAGGTGCTTTCTGTTGCCGAGCAACCACAGTCTTTTTAGCCCACGAATTTACCTAAAATAAGTAGAATTGATATAATAGCCCTGTGATAGTTACAGTTGCTTTAGTTTTTGCAAACTTCTATGATTTTGGCATCTCAAGTCTACACAAGAGACCATCTTGTTTATTTGTGACCAGCTATTTATGGACGTTTAATAAAACTTTTCTATTCGGCTCTAACTTCAGGTGCGAGCAACTTTTAACCGAGAACTAGAGAGGCTTATATGCAGCACTAGGCTGGCTGCCAATGGGAGTTCTATAATCAAATATTCTATAATAATACAGGTTAATCTGAGATGATTTTTATATACAGGTAAGCAATCCTTCAACACACATGTGCCTTGATATACTTGGGAAAGACGAGAAATCCTCGTTTGAGTTGGGAGTTTTTTCCTGCCAGGGAGGCAAAAGCAGCAGTGAAGTTAGTTCATGTTTGTATTATTATTGTTATTATTATTATATTAGCTATTTATTTCAGCAAGTATGTAGGTGGGCAAGAAGGTCTCTTAGATGACAGCAAAGAAAAAATAAAGAGCGCAAACATAAAGCACAGATGTAAATGCCAAATCTCATACCTGCAAATTTAAAAAAAAAACAAAAAAACAAATCTACCTTGAATAACCCGGTAGAAAAAGTCGTTAAAAAATCAACCCAAAACAGCTAAGTGACAGAGAGAAACTGAATCAACTCAGCCTAAACAACATGGCACCTTAATCTAGAACAGTGTTCTCTGGCGAGAGTTCCATTTTGCAACTATCTGATTGGAGAAAAAGTGTTTTGTGACCTCGGTAGGAAACCTGTTTGCCATAAGTTTGTGACAATGGCCCCTGCTTGCTGAGCACATTTGTTATTTTGTTTTAATATCATCAAGTTGTTTCATAGGATTAATAATTAAATTCGTATTAATTAATTAATTGATTAAAGGTATTTTCACATACGATTACAAATGAGTTGAGGAGAGAGGACTTGTGCGTTGATGCTCCTTCTCAGCCCGGTGCTGTCGTCCACATGAGGTTCTGTCATGGTTACCGCGGCAACCAGGAGTGGATTTATGATACGGTCTGTTTTATTTTGTTTAATTAATTTTACTGGCATAATAATAAAGTAGTTGTTTTGTTAATGAGGTTTTTTATTTATTATTTATGTCACTGAGGTAGTTTATTTATTTACTATCAGTCTTTATGTAATTGTGTATATGTATGTGTGTTGCTTAGGATTTTGAGGTACTTTGTTGGCGGTACTGTATCCTAAAACGCCGATATTTATAAAAGTTGATATTTTCAAAATCAATGATTTTGTTTGTTTACATAGTCATCTTTGTTCTATTTAAGAATCATTTAATTATTTGTTTATTAACTATTTCTCAGAAAAAATGTTGCTAATAATTCAAACAAGTGAAGAGTTAATGACTATTAGTTTTGACTAATTAACATATTTATGTAATTATAAATTTATAAATAAATTAATCAGAACACAAAGCAGTTTTTCCACTCTTCCCGTTCGGTCTGTCTCGATGTCGAGGGAATAAAAAACGGAGAATTTCTCAAGGTCAAAACATGCAACGACAAATCGGAGACACAGAAGTGGGAATTCGAAAAAATCTTTGACCTCCCAGTACCACACAGCTAGCTTTTGTTTTACATTATGAGCGTGTTATTTCATAATCTAGATTTGAGGGACGGATGAGATTGATGTTTGGGTTGGTGGATAACTATTGGAATATTTGTGTGAGTCTCATGGCAAGGTGTTGAATTGGTTGATTTTTTTTGGCACTTGCAGTTTGGCTTGTGTATATTTTTCAGTGATTTGAATGTAAGGGTATAAATGAAACTCTGTTGTGTGGATCTCACTGCATTGGTTCAATATAAAGATGAGTTTCAATTAATTATTGTTAGAATTTTTGTGATTTCTTTTCCTTAGGAAACAAAACATGAAGTCTCAAATCTTATGTCAAAGTTTCTTTAAGTAATAAATTTTAACGTATTCATTCCATTGTTTGACCATGCACTCATCATTTGAAAAGTCTTCATTTATTGTTACATTTAAATTTTTTTCATTACATCATAACGTGTCAGCATATTTGGTTATGATTAAAAAATGTGCATGAAATATTTAATTAGATTTTTGCCTAATTTTTTTGATTTGTAGGTATGTATGAATAGCATGAAGTATGAGTATTAATAATTAAAATAATTATTTCAAATATGTCTTATTAACTTATTAAATATTTAATTAGATTTTTGCATAATTTTTTTGATTTTTAGGTATGTATGAATAGCAGGAAGTATGAGCATTAATAATTAAAATAATTATTTCAAATATGTCTTATTAACTTATTAATAAATGCAATGGCTGACTTAGCATATAACTCCATGCTGCCTGATGTATTCTGATACAAGAATTCAACATTTAGCATCATCTGATGTTATGTTACGCATTTTTTCTTTGAATCGGTTCCTTCTTAGTTTTGTAACTATTTTGATTATTTTTTGTGTATTGTTTGGGTTCTACTCTTTTCATTTATTTTTCCAAATGGGAATTGATGCTTCGTGCAGTATACATAATTTATACGAAAATTAATCAAACTTAACATTTAATCTTATGCTTTAATAATTTTTTTAAAATCTACAATCATGCCATGTTGTGTTGTAAAGAGTCTGAGCCATTGGCAGTGTGCTCAGCGACAACATTATGCTAATTAGATATGTCAATAGAACAAATGACCTCTGAAATCGATTTACTCAACCCACTAATTACCCATTAGAGTTATAAATTATTAAAATTGCTGAATATTTTAATAGCACAAGCAGTAGTCGTGTCAGGAACCTTCACATAATCCCCTCCCATAATAAATTTTTTTCTCGTTGAAAATGTAAAGCTAAGTTTAATCATTTTGTTCAAGAAGTTTTTCAAGAATTCTATTAATAATATTTCTTGAGAGGAATAACCTTCATATTGCATCCATCTTCATAACAAAAATCTCTACAGTGCTCTCGCCCTTCCCATACTCCCTTCCAATAGAGTTTGTTGCAAAACGAATCTCCCGTATTCTTGGAACAGTGTCTTAAGCCTGATATAAGTCTTCCTATTGTAAAACAAAATATTTTTTTTATAGTTTCTTAGTTTTGATCAGTGTTGAAACGATATTAAACTGAAGAACATTTATTGTTTAATGTAAATAATAGCCGAAAATAAGTTAGAAATGATAACCGTCCATATAAAGATGATCAACAGAACAACTGGCTGTGTTTGCAGGACAGTTTTCCGGTTGAGGTGGTCTTGTAGCACACCTCACCGTTGTGCCAATTGAGCATTGAGAACATTTGATCGAGTTTCCTGAAATAATTATTTAACATGTAAGATGGTTTATGTTCAGCTTAGTTTTAGTAAATGTTTGTGGGATTACAGAATAGTTTTATTTATTGTTATTAAAAACGGAGTACCTACGAAAGACACGTGACGTATACTTAGTCAACTTGAGATTGTGATTAATTGTAATTAACAGTGCTAGGTTAGCTGATTTGGTAGAGACTTACGGTAGAGTGAATGTACAGTTCGACTCCCAAACGCTGCCTAGTAGCCCATGTCAACGAAGAACGTTATAGCGGGTAAAATCGTTTCTCTCCGTGGGGCATTTAAAAGAACAGCGCCTTTGAATTCTGCAGGAGGCGCTA